>OZ010704.1:5793875-6092289 GCA_963932265.1 Thymelicus lineola
AGTTTAGAAGCTAAGATGCCACAGATAGACACACAGACACTTGTCGTTATAACAACCCTCTTTTCGCGTCGGTGGTTAATAAATAGGACGCTGAGATTTCGTTTTATTTTAACCGGAGGAAGTTCTTACTATAATAATATACGTATTTTACAAGTCAAATTTTTATTTGACTAGCGGACAAACGATAATAATTAATCAACGTAGTTGAACTATTAAATACGCATTATTAGGAATAACTCAAAAACTTCTCGTCAAATCATGCTCAAATACAAACAACATGATAAAAACCAGTTTTCGAATATAAAAAGAATCGTCAAAATCACACCAGTAAAAAAATTTGAGGTAAAACAAATGAAAAAAAAAATGTAAATGTACAGTCGAATTGAGAACCTCCTCCTTTTTTTGAAGTCAGTTAAAAAGACGAGTAACCATGATAAGTAGTCACCGCCTAGAAAGAAAAGAAAGAGAAAGAAAGGACTGAATATTATATTAATCTACTCTATCATGTCAAAAGTTTAATTGGTAGTAATAGTTTGAGTAAAAGATTGGATGACATAATTTACATCTTATTAATTTTTTGAGACTTATAATTTGACTAAGAATTTGTATTGTGATTCTGTATTAAGGAATCGCTCCTTAAACCTTTAAGTAACCGTTAAGTGACTCTTAGTGCGGCCGTAAGTCGACAAAAATATTTGGCGATAAATACCTTATATCATTTGAAGATATCTTAATTTAAAACTAATAAAAACTATCTTTCGAATATCTTTTCCTCTACTTTAGTTTTTGACCTAGTCTTCATAACTGTCAATACCAATAACAACCCTTTTTTTTCCGGGGGTTCCGGGGGGGTCCACGGTTACTAAGCCCCCCCGCCAGGACAAGGCGGGCAACCCCCGGGGGGCCAATAACAACCCTTACCACCCCCCAAAAAAGGGGTTTAAACCTCTTCCCAACCACTTCCGTTCATAACACCACGCTGACACTATAGCGAAAACAAGTGAACAATTTTTCCCACAAAAACTATATTTACACTGACCAATCCTTTGTAAAAGCTTTAGCGAATTGCGCTGATGCATTTTGACTACTGAATAACAAATACGTAGACATGGCATAGATTTTTGTTTTACTTTTTTTAATTGTAAACCATAATGCGTAATTTTTAGCTTGAATGAATCCTGAAAATCATTTTTCGAGTATATTACATCAATATCATATACAAAAGATAAACCTTGTAAGTAGTAAATGATGTAAAATGAACGTGAGTACCAAATTATGTACCATAGTTTATTTATTAATTAAGCTTATTCAATCTATCTTGGCTTATAATATCTAATCTTTTACACAACTGAAGCGCTGTTTGTCTTATTAAAATGCATCGTCATTACTTACTTAAATAAAACACATACTGTTACTCTCTACTTATAACATATTCGCGGACGCATTCGTGGACACCAGGTCATACTAAAATAAATGTTTTTTTTTCTTTCATTTTCATACTATTAGCACAACCTTAATTTCATTGTGTTTAAACAATGCTCTCAGTGCTATCGACATCGCGAATCACTACTATTATAAATTATTTTTTTAAGCTTGCATTTTGTGATCACTGCTAGGATTATTTTAGTTGTACAGATAATTACGTATGTAACAATTAAAAAACTAATTATTTAAGTGATAAAAGGTGCTGAACATACTCTGTTTATCTAATTCCACAAAAATACAGTTTTGCCATTTCTAAATATTACTTCTCTATAATTTCGACGATGAAAATGTATTTTTGCAGTAATTTCGTTGCGGGATGTTATTCAAAGACTGTGAGGAGTAAAGGAATAAAGTAGTTTTGATCCTATCATTTTGTATTCATTTTGCTGTAGTTATAAAGAAAAAACTACTTAACTTTGTGCTTTGAATGAGATCCGGATTTTTAAAATCCAATAGTTATTGAAGAATATGAGCCTGATGAAATAAAGTAATATTATGAATTGTTGTTAAGATGTGTTTGCTCAGATCACAGAAGACATGATATTGAAAATATATAATCTATACTAATATTATAAAGAGGAAAGATTTGATTGTTTGCATTGAATAGGCTCCGAAACTACCGAACCGATTTCAAAAATTCTTTCACTGTTGGGAAGCTACACTATCCCCGGGTGGCATAGGCTATATTAAATATATTATATTTTTTTACTATTTTTCACGAAGCGAAGCGAGGACGATTTCCTAGATAGAAATATTTGTGTTCTTGTTTGCTAAGATGATATTGAAACTATTATTATGAATATTTATCCATAATTATGTTTTAACATGTCGGAGAGCGATTATGAATGTGGCTATCCTGCTTCCTTTTAGGTCAGCAACGCGTCGGTGATTGGTGTTACTGTCCATAGGCAACTGTGACATTCCTCCTCTACTCGTATGTCGGCTAGGATAATTTTCCTTCTAACCCACACCCCCGATTGATCTGAATTTTGGTATACCTATGTATCTACATGCGTTGATAACAAATATCATAGACAAAATACTCGCATATTATTTCATTTTCAAGGTCATCTTGAAAAAAAAAAATTTTTTTTTCACTTTTATTTGGCAAAGTATCGATTTTACAGAAAAATGTTTCCTACAAAAAATGTACCCCATTAAAGGAATGTCATTTTATTTCTAGTACATGTTCCAGTTCTTGTTGTTGTTCAAAAAAAAAATTATATTAGATATAAAATGTCAGACTCGGTATGGGTTACATGGCTACAAACTTTTATAGAACATTATCATTTTCTGTAAAATTAATATTTTGCCAAATAGACGTGAAAAATTAAAAGTAATGTTTTTTAAGGTGACTTTGAAAATTAAATATGCGCGTTGTTTGCCTATGATATTCTTTATCAGCACATCGAAATACAAGGTATACCAAAATTCAGATCAATCGGAGGTATGGGCTACTAGGAAATAAACCCGTTGGTTATTTTCACTGTAAAATATACATGTAGTTTGAGATAAATGAACAGTTATTACAAAAACTTTGATGTCCAATGACTGAGTTCGAATACAAATACTATTTGTAAGCCACATATAAATAAAATATTTATCTACGGAAAAATAACTCAGAACGCAACAAATATAAATGTCTAGTTTCCACAACTGTCAGGCACAGACGCGTGACAGAGAGTGACATGCACGATTTGAACAATTTTCCCCGTTCACTATTTTATTATACAATATTTTTAGTATGGGAGCGTAGATGAAAATCCGGTTTGGAATTTATTTAAAAATTTATAAAAAGAAACTTTGATTTGTCAGCAAAACAATAAATCGCCTCAAAATAGACCGCCTGTTGTTTAAGTTCTTTATTCTGTGAATGTCTCTTCTGTCTGTCATTGAGTAGTACTCAATAAAGAATATCGTAATTCATTGTATATTTTAAAGGCTGCCGTACAGTGGACCGTTTTACCGATCAGCTTGAGTCAAATATTATGTATAGTGATGCTTTAGATTGGGCAATGGTTTTCGACAACAACCAGTGCTGGCCCGAGCATGTCACGCGAATTCAACGCGTATAAGTGTAAGGCGCCGGCCACACAGAAAAGACGTAAGACGAAGACGGGGCTCGGACCCGTCGCAGACAGGGCGCCGTTAAAACATATAGAAAAGACAAGGAACGGGCGTGACGGTCGGTACACACTGGGCTTTTCTCGGCCACAGAGTACTTAATCACTATAATAATTAGAACCTGCTCTCCGCGTCCTTTCCGCTCCCCCGCTGGCGCCTACGCACGCCCGCGTCCTGTCCTTTCTGTATGTTTTGCAATAGGGCGCCGACGAGTCGGCGTTCGTGTCGGCGTCCCGTCTTTTCTGTATGTTTTACGTCGCGACGGCTGCATACATTTTGTATGAAAGTAGATTAAACGGGCGCCGCGACTGCGACGGGTCCGTGTCTTGCGTCTTTTCTGTGTGGCCCGCGCTTAAGGAACGCAATATAGAGTTCATTTAAATAAGATACTTTCCTATGACTTGAATCGAAGTGCAATTGACGTTGGTGTATTTTACGAAGATATTTTTGAGGAAACTCTCATTAGAAACATCTTGGAGTTGGAGGACACGTAAATATTTCCTGAGATGTATTCCACCAAAGATATTAAAAGGCATTGACAACCACAAAGGAAGTCAAATACTATAATACTTTTACTGATTATATTCAGACAATAATTATGTTGACTCGCCCGTTCTTTGTCAGCTATGGTTATGGTGATGGGCTCAAGTTTCCGTACTTAGCCTCTAAGTTGGGCCATTGTACGTAAAAAAAAATTTACGTATGATGAATCAAAGGCCGAAAAGACACTCCCCACGGAGACAGGAAGTTGAATCCCATCTGGTCTTTGTCAGCTATTTGCGTAAAAGATTTAAATGTCTAAGTCCCCGTTCTAGATGCAAAAACATTTTAACATTCGCGTAAAAACAAACTTTATTGGCTAACTTCGAAAAAGGTATAAATATTGCAGCTTAGGGTATATTACATGAAATTCTAATAAAGAGTTCCTTTTAACCGAAACCCAAAATATAATAACGTAGTTTTATAAGTCACGGATACATAGTAAAATATTTCATAACAAATGTAATAGCGTTTTACCCACCTTTAATATTTCTCGCTCGCCCTAACATATTCTATTGCGATACAAATGCATTGAGCTCATAAATGGTACATCGTTTTGAATTCAGAACACGTACGAAAAAAGGTCCGAGACATCGAGGCTCGAATACAGTTGAGTTGAGCCGAATAGCGCACACGATGGTATTCATATAATCGCATACCGATTATTATTTTGCATCGAATACCCAAGTGCGAATACCGAATACCGCGCGAAGCGAAGACGTGCGATGATTCTCATACGACCTCCAGATACTTTCTCTACATGAACTGGAGCTATGAATACATGAATTTTAATGGAAATCTCGTGATTAATGGTGGTTTTGAAATTTTAAATCGTGTATTTTGTTTTATGTTAGGTAACTCCAATCATCAGAAGAGGATAGAATGAACTTTGCTTTATAGCAGTCGACATAAAATATAGAATTGTGGCGACAGCGCACATGCTTCACACAGTGACGTCACGCCAACCTGAATCACGCTGCCGAAGTTTTCTACATCTGTTGCATATGTATATACAAATGCTCCGACAACATCAGTCGGGGCTCGGCCGCCTCACAGGCAACACACCTCGCCTGGCGGGAGACCTCCCTTTGCCAAAGAATGAAAAATCCATTTACTTATCTGTATGTGTCCGTTTCTCTATTAAGGAATAAAATCTATATTGTTTGATGTCCAAATTATATTTACCGTATACTAGCTGTTGCTTGCGACTTCGTACGCTTATCCTTCAGGAACAGGTCTACTTCCTGAGATAAAAAATAACCAAAATAACATTTTCCTTTTCCAAACTATATTTTATCTCTGTACCAAATTTCATCAATTGTGTAATCGGTTCTGTAAATAAAAAATAACCTCCATGTTTATATTGCCAACATATAAAATTATACAATGTGTGCCAGAATGAACAACACACATGGTACTGCAAAGCATTTTCATTATTTACAATGATAATACTTGCAATTTAACTTGAACACTTTTATTTCACCCAGCTTTCATTCAAGCCTTCATATTTAAATCACGATTGAAATCAGCTAAGTAATACATAGAAATAATACAGTCTCGAAGCAATTAACCTTAAGCAAACTAGCCAAGCAAATTGTTTCCCTTAATTTGAAATTTCAATTACTTTGGCCCGTGATCATCCATATTATCTTAATTAATATAGCAAAGCAACACTGGGGGTAAAACGTGAGTAATTCACAGGGTCAAAGGTAAGTTTTGTGTTATTACTGCAGCTTTCGTTTCGGATAACAATCTTGTTAAGATTATTTTTAAATTGCGACGATTTAAAATAGAACTGGGTAATTATGTCACGTAAAAGTAATTTATATGGTTTTATAATCTAAAATTTTAACAAAAAAGAACCGATTTCAAATGAAGTACATCCAATAAAAAAAGAATCATTGAAATCGGTTGGCGTGATATTGAGTTATTCGTCCATTTATCGCGCACATATTATGACATTATATGATGCACTTTACTTTGTATCAAAGAGTTGATTCGCACGCCGAGACCTTTGTTGATGTTTATACAACGAACAACCATGAATATTTTTACCCTCTTTATTTCTTACTAGTGGATACCCGGCGTGTTCCACTATGCTCAAATTTTTTCTCTGTTTTATCTTCAAATTTTTGTACGGGAAAAGCGGAAAATCGGATTTATCAATGGACCAAATGTGCCTTTTGCATTGTTTTAGTGGTTTTAAACCACTATCGCCTTTAAAATGAAACCATTTTTCGATTGGATTGTATTAGTATTTAAAGGACAAAAATGTGTACAAACATTTTTTGTATTTTATATGTATGGATTACACTAGATTTACTAATTAGAATAGCATATTAGTTTTTTATAGAATTGTTGTATAATTTATTGCATTGTTTTAAAATTGACAAGCAAACTATTTTTACGTATTTTTAAGGTGAAGAAAATAAATAAGATAAACTAACAAACTACACAATTAACGTTGATATCCAATTCTTTTATTATCTACTAAATATGACAATAAAATTGTTTTACTTCCAAATAAATATTTATGTGTCTGTACTTTATTTATTTATTTATAGACAAAATAATATTCACGCAACAGAACCGACCCTTACAAGGGATAAGGTTACGTGGGTATTGCATAACTGTTATTAAGGTTCTGCTAACGAGGTCGGGCAAGTTTCCTTCCCGTATGTAATGTAGGCCGAGCCGTGATCCGATAATATTGTTGCTTCTTGACTTGTTTGTTTCTTGCTGATAACACACTCCTGGCTAAGAATCGAATTTCATGTGATTTGAGTCAATGTAATAATAGGTTAATAAATAGTTTGTATTTAAAATAATAAATAAATGATAATTAAATTTGGAAACAACCTGGATCGAGCGAGAGGAACATCCTGTCAGATAAAAAAATTCCATACCAGTTGATAAGCAATGGAATTCTGAGATAACTAACATAAAAAATTACAACCTTATAATAAATTTCCTTTCTTTTAAAAATAAAATAGGAAGCAACAAGACCGAATAGGTCTGAACTTTAATACGGTAGAACAGGACAAGATATGAAATGGAACGCGAGGGGATGAGATAGGATTGAATTACAATAAAATATTCGTTATTCTAGCGTAGATAGAAGGTTCATTCACGTTGACCAATTTCATGGCGATTCTCAGGCTGAGGAATAACCGAATAAGCTTATGTGGTATTTCCGTAGCGTTATGATATGGCGTCATTCGACTTAATGTCGAATGGTGATGCTAATTTCCATAGGAGACTGTGACCACTTACCATCAGGTGGCTTGTACTCTTCAGGTAATAAAAATTGTTACAAGTAAGTAAGGCATTATAATTTATTTATTTATTTATTTACTATAATTAAAACGGTAACAACAAATTACATTAATTATAAACTTAATATACCAATCTTACATAATATACAAACTTAATATACAAATCTTAATATACCAATTACATTAATTATAAACAACACACTTATATTCTCGCTCACAAAACTTCAAGCATACAGACAATATTACCGACCATTCATCCGCAAACAAATCGCACTCAGGGTATGCATCCAGAAGAGCGTTGATATAGAATAGAATAAGTAAACAGTTACGATTACTTTACAACATAAAGAGGCATAGCGCAAGCGCTGTTATCATTTTAAAACTGCATTCAAATAGACTTTGAGCTCGGTAAGTTTAACTGAATAAAATGTAATGTTGAATGTTATTTAAATGTAATGTTACATTTGACATTTACTTTATTTCAACAATAATAATATTGACTATAATTTTAGATGTCAATACTTTACAAGCATTACATATAAATAATTCTAAGTATTATTAGAAGTACATATTTAGAACAACGAAGATGATACGAGGAAAAAAATTAAGTCGTGATATACAAGTATTTTATCCATATTGTAGTGTCGTAAAAGGAAACAGAAACTGGTTCGTTTGATAAATGAAACATAAAGATTATTTTAATATTCATTATAACATTAATATTTTACTGGTATAATTTTATCTTTCCGTGAAACCTACCTGGCCAGCAACAAGGATCTTGCTGGAGTCAGCCGTCAAACTACTTGTATTCTGGCTGAGACTTGGGAACCAGTTCTTTCTTTCTTTGTCTTCTTTCGTGGTTGGTTTCATCGGTGATGTATTTGATGCTGCATTTACTGACGTCCACGGGCGATGGTAGCCACTTACCATAAGGGTGAATCAATAGTTTCGGTCGGTTAGTAGATAAAAAAAAATTATTTGTAACACAATAGGCATAATAAGACTACAAACATAAATAACAAAAATACTAATGTTAAGTGTGAATATTAACAAAAACTCAACATTATACAACACACTTTCGATTAGCTGTAGACGCTGTAGTGATTTCGAGTATCAGAGACTAATCGAAGGGAAGTATCCATGTCGGTTGGATGTATCGCTAACCGTCGAATCGTCCGTCAAGAGTGTGATGGATGACTCCGAGTAGTATGTCAACATGGACTTAGCAACGCCATTTTAGCGTGGCTCGCTTGGCCACTAGGAAATTTAGTTATTTGGAAAACTTATGCTACACTTATAAGCACTGTAAGGTGTAAAATGTAAGGTGTAATTCTTTAAATTGACATTTTTCTATCTATGAACTAATTCAAATAAAACTAAATCTTAAACCAAGTTTACTGTAATAAATTAATGAAAACCAGTTAACCTGTACTTAAAATAAGTGGGAACAAGCTAAATAAATAAATAAACCCTTACACCGCAGTAGGTTTTCACCTGTGTCGCGAGTGGCATGGACGACACATACTCGTATAACACATCTCAATAGCACCTATGTCCCGAGTACAAATATTAATCTGTCACATAAATATCTACCCCAGCCGGGAATCGAACCCGGGACCCCTCGCTTCGCAGGCAGGATCGCTACCAACTAGACTACAGGGTCGTCAAGCTAACAGATAAATAAATAAAAATTCTAAAACCGATTGAAATTGCTTTAATGGCCCCCCTAATTTAGTTTTTTTGAAACACTCCCATGTACAGAAATTGAGCAGATGAACATTTTTCGTTAATAATGATCTACAAGACAGGTAGTAACGATAACTTCCCGTGAAAATGCCTTAGAGAACGTTATATTTAATAAGCAATATACACCTTACTTTTGCCGCCGGAAGGTTTCCAACATCGAATAAACCCGGTATCTGATAACAAAGGGTGTAAACATAATGATAATGTTTCTAAAACGACGCAAGGTTAGGTTATAATGTCTTGTATGTATTAAATTGTATTAAATCAATTTGCTTAAACATGTGGGCTGAGCGTGTGGAAATGAATTCCTAAGCATGATTTGGAGTGTAATAGTCCTCTATCTTGATTCAAAGCCAGACTTTTCTATTCGTGGAATCATCGTTCGTCCTTCGGGTTCTTACATCGATTAAGATCAGCGACTACCGAACTACAAGCAATGGCGTGAGTCTTCTACATCATTAGGCCCTGTAGCATTCAATTTAATCCCATCGTATTAGTACAGTGGTAGGATATTTTATCTGCTGATTACAAACTTACTTCTCCTCAAATCTTCTAAAAATAAATCGTAACAATGATTATAATATTATGTGTATCGGTCGCAGTTTAGGGTCGGCAATAAATCCGTGATGGCTTGTAGTTATAAATTACTAATGGAAATGGATAATCTTGACCACTTTTATAATATGTTAGGTGGATTGAAGCTGTTTGCAACACTAGTTACATAAACATCAATTCAAGGGACATTTAAATACATTCCCTTGAATACATTCAGATTCTTAATGAAAAAGGTACAGTCCCCTAATTGCAGAATATGTACTAAGCAGAAAGATATACTACATTTTTTGATCGAATGTGATCTATATAAAGATAAAAGAGATGCATTGATGAATTATCTTTGCGTGAACATGTTCAATGTTGGTGCTTTACAGAGCATACTGGCAGAGCCAGCCTCTGATAGGGCCAAACATGTTTACGCATTCATCAATGCATCTCTTCAAGTAAGAAATTTAAAATGTGACTAATAATGTTAGATGTATGTTTGTTGCTAGTTTAAGTTATGTATTGTTAGCTGATGTTAAGTTAAACGTAAGGAAATAATGGGGTTGTCATATATGTAGCCATATCAAAACCCCTAAATAAATAAAGATTAAAAAAAGACATTTAAATGATCTATAGTAGTTGTAGTATAATGTTACTGTGACATACATAATAATAAAAGAGTATCTGCACTACCCGCACACAAGGCATTCAACTAGCCGTCAAGTGAGCGAGTGTGTTGTAGCACTAAAAACTATTTTGTGTTTTATTTCTAATACCTAATCAGGTAAACATAGACAGCACAGATACTATTACGGATCGCAAAGTGACTCATCCAACAACATTATGAATTTAGTTTTAATCTATTGTGTTTTACTTCATTGTTAGAGTTAGAATTTTTTGTAAGTCTTTGTTGGGTTGTGTCTTTTTAAACTTGTCACATACAGTTTAATTCTTTTGTCATCTCTTTGAAATATTTTAAAATGTCAAACGCAAAGTTCACAAAGGCACTAAGTAAAAATATTACGGTGGTATGAAAATATAATTTTTACTATGAAGCGGTTCAACTCGTAATACTTTTATGATCTCGCTTAACAAGCTGGTTATAATGTTAGGTGCTTAATTAGTACAACTTTGTCAAATTTTAATTATTGTTACGGAAACCATTAAAATTATATGAGCGCTTCATAAAAAGTTATGTCATTAAACTAATTATTTATTAAAAGTTATTGTAACAGCTCTATATCTAATTCTACTTTGTCTGCAAAGGTCTTTGAAATAGTTCGATACTGTCATCATTGTTGGTTTTCAGGACATGGTTGCTTTATGTTAACTTCATATCATCTTGTCCAGTGGCACTGGAGTAACCTTTACTAGCGCACCAATAACACAGCTAAAGCGTACGTCCGTTTAAATGCATGTAGGTTACTAGACTGATACATAAATTGAATATACACACTCAATAAATGATAAATACTTCCTCTGTTCGTGCAGTTTAGTGTCTACTTAATTTCGAATCCAGGGAATTCTGAAGTGTAAAAGTGTTAATGCACAATAATTAGAATTTCGCCTCCAAAACTGATGACCTATAATAAAAAGGGATAATTTTAAGTAAGTCGTGCTTCATAAATAAAACCGCGTAAAATCAGCAATTCAAAAATATACTCCATGACAATTACATTATAAAACCCAATTTCAACGGATCCGTATAAATTTAACCGTTTTTTGTTTTGTGTCACTATAACCTTACCGATATGACCAAAATTTTATTTCTTTTTGCACTATTGTGTCACTATTTCCCTAACAATATGGTCACAATTTTAGGAAAAAATAACAAACTTGTAGCTTTGAATTAAACAACCTGCTACAATGTTTAGCCACAAATCACATTCATTTGTAGAGCGGAACTTTTTGCAATAAATGCTCCAACTGTGTTATTTGGGCATGTATGTACGTCCAATAGGAGTAGTTACTCTTATTGGATTTTGTTGAATACTGACTTATTTTTTGTATTATCTTGTCGTCTAATATTGATATCAACTGACAAATACTTTGATTGGAAGAAGGTCATTAAATTATAATATGTTAGTTTTAAAGTAAATTTTTGGGTTACTGAGGTATGAAATGTGATTAGTGAGTAGATGACTTGAAGTAGTAAAATCCTTTTTTAGTGGTCTTAACATCGCACCCTCAGTGGAAATAAGTTGAATCCTAAAAAAATTTTTTTTTTAAACGCTTTTATTTCAATGTTTAGTTTATAAAATTAGCTACAAGTTGTGAAAATTTCAAGTCTCTACGTAAAATAGAACATAGAGAATTATGCGTCTAAAGTCTGAAAATCGTTTTTTTTAATTTAACAACAAATAAACAATGAAAATTAGTTTAAAATATGATTTTCGTGTATTGTCATCGGAAATACACATGTCTGCCAAATTTCATCAATTTTCATTAAAGGGAAGTCATTCAAATTAACGTTACAAGATTTGATGCTTTGAAGATTTGATGCTTTGATGCTCCGAAGTGAAGCTAAATAAAAGCGTTTAAAAAAGCATAAGTCGTCTTATATTGAATTTTAGTTATTCATATGATTGAAAAGAGGGACAAAAGATGAATATGCTCAATTTTTTTTCAAATTTTTATCATTAATCTTGACGATTTTGTGCAAGAAATCGTAATGTAAATTCCTTAGACTACTTACTGATACTTTAACAGTTTTTTTGCTCTCCTGTAAAATCGAAATATTCATCTTATGCCTTTTTTTACTGAGCGTGCGACATGTTTTTTGCTAATAACTACTAGGAATTGGCATACACATATTCATTACTGTATTTCATTGAATAAAATAATGATTTTTATCATAACTGGTAACTAACTATAGCAGAGTCCGTTGGATAAAATGTCCCTTGACCAACGATTATATTATTAAATCTATTATAGATTATGTAAAATCTCTCCTTTTTAAACAGCCTTCTTAAAAAATATAATTGTCCTTTAATCCTTTTTCAAAAATTATAAAGACTAGGTACTATTTTCTCTTAATACATATATGTATATTCCGCTGTAATGCTTAAGTGCAATAAAATTACCCATATAAAGAATAGAAAACGGGCAATACCCCTATTAAGCTCACCTATTAAGCTAACAAATCGCATGTTGGTCTAAACCATAGTTCCGCCTACACGAATGCAGTTTGAGCTATCGCATTTGCGCTGCATATCGGCAAATATATCATTGCCTTGTATAAGACCTTATTTCTAGGCACGAAAGCTGATTTCTTTTCATCATATGAAAAGTTAATTTGGTTTAAATTGCCTTTTACAAACTTAACATTGCTGTCACAGTGTTCCTTAGTCCGTTTGCTTAGGGTTTATTTTCCAATTATATATTTGCGTCTATTTTTAGTTCTGATAACGTATGGAATTCTGTTGTGGCGTGTTTTGCTTGTATCATTCGATTTATGAGTTACGGGAGTGTTTTGAGGTCTTTGTTCCGTTAAATTTTCCATTTGCCTTTCATTTGCGATTTTTCGAATGTTATTTTTGCTTCAATAACTTCGTTATTCATAGTCGATTGGATGATCAATCAAATCTAAGTACATTGTTTTTATTCCTATTTCATTAGATCGACCTAGTTCAGTAACAAAAGAGAATAAAAAATCTTCTAGATATGTATAGTCAAAACAGCAGTTGTTATATTCCAATTATCTCTAAATTTATCGTGATCGGTGCTGACGTGAATTTTGTGCATGATTCTGAGCAAAATTTTTGTTTTGTACTAAAACAAGTTAATAGTTTAGAAACTAAATTCAAGTTTTTATTTGTTTATTTACTTATTTATTTAAAAGTTATGTTACCTTATAAAAAGGATGAACAAAGGGAAAACTTAATGCCTAATAGCATTGTCCACCAGACAACCCTGGGTAGATGTGAAAAGAACTGATGGCAGGTGTTAAAACTACTTAAGAAAGAGAAATAAAATTATAGATGTAGTAAGATACTAAAGAAAAAAAATTGTGACAGTGCTGTTAACCGTTAATGATTTCCTTCATCTAGACCCAAACCTGTAGTGTGGGATATCGTTTAAAATCTTTCAAAAATATCATTTACTAGCTGTGTCGCGCGGTTTCACCCGCGTTAATTTGTGGAAAAAATATTTGATGCTATAGCCTATAGCCTTCCTCGATAAATGGACTATCAAACACAAAAATATTTTTTAAATTCGAACCAGTAGTTCTTGAGATTAGAGCGTTCAACCAAACAAACTCTTCAGCTTTATAATATTAGTATATATGTGTCTGTAACAACCATTTATTAACGCAAAGGCCCTTTTACGGCTCATTCGACTTTAAAGATCTAATTTAAGTTAGAGTTAAGTGTCTCTTCTCCCCTGTTAGCTAAATGGTAGGTGCTGGACATGTGAAAAATTCACCGTAGTAGTTTAAACGTTGAATTTAAAAGGTAAACTATCACGGCTAGGTTAACTATTTTAATTCACTTCCGTCTGTACCCAGATCTATTTAACTACATAGTCTAGCTAATGGGTCGATCGAGTGTGTTTAAAATGCTGGTTATTACCTTGATCCACTTATATACTTGATCCACTTATCCATTTATATATTTCCTTCGCCGAAGTAAGTGATAATAACTGAAATTAAGAGATACATAATTAGAACCTAGATACTACAAAACAACTCGCAGTGGTTCAAAATACATTCAAATGTCAGAATAACGTAGTATTATTACGTAACGTAACTCTGAACGTTATTTGTTAACGTCGTCCAACCATTTACATTTTTACGTCATGTGCTTTCCTATGTCCGAGCCTCCATTGTAAATCTTCTTTATTCGAAAACCCTTTTCCACATTATCCCTCGGTGTAATACATCAAAAAGATTTCACAACGTGTTTCAGTATTTACGAATGTCAGATCTTGACACGTATTACTTCGTTCTAGAATATTAAATAACAACTAACCGCCTCGCTTCTCTGAGGGAAAACTTTACGTTAAAAATATTATATTGAAATGCGTTTTTTATAATTTACTTATTTCTGAGCCTTTTATTAAAAGAAATATCTGTCTGTCCGTCTGTAGTTATCTGTAAATTATCCCCACGTTACCTGTTGGGGAGATACTCTGAAAATAAAAATGTTTAAACATTTTAGTCTACCATTTTATAGGTTTAATAAATATGTATGTCGGAGATCATAAAATGGAACGCCAAGCCGGGCCAAGCTTGGGTGTATTCGGATTTTAAGAGCCATTTCGCGGTTAGTCGCGCGGAATGAAGAATTTGACGTCAAAAATTAGTATCATAAGAAAGATAATAATGCTGGCAAATGAACACATAAAATTGATCAATCTATTATTATTAATATTGATAATCTAATATTCGAAAATATTAATTAGTTTTTGCGTAACTGTCCATCTAGCATAACTATTTTTCAGCAAAAGGACGACAGAGTCAATTTCATACACTGATTTTCTTTATTAAATCTTGTTAAATTGAGTAAAAAAAAATGTCTAGAGAACACTCATATATTATATTTTGCATTTATTACAAGAGATATACGATTACTATCATATTCGTTTCCAAATTAATTCAATAACATTACCAATTTTCATGGTTTATGCCATGACTTTACCATCGATTTTTGTATTCAATAAAGCGTATTTCCCATCAAAAATTTATGTAGTAATAAAATATGGTCTTTGTCAAATATGAAACGTAATTTTTTTTTATCTTACTGCAAAAAATAATTAATTACAACGAATTTACTTTACCATATAAATAAACAAACTGGTGCGAATCAAATCAGTTAGGCTCGAGCCCTCTTGGAGGTCGGACCTATGTCAATTTTTGCTTTAGCCATCTAAGGAATAGATTTCGTAAAAGTAACGTAATTATATTGCCATTGAACAGTCTTGATCATGTGAGAATTTTTAGTTACAGTCAATTGTATTATTTTTAGTTTTCTATAATTTTCAGGGTTTTGTAGTCAAATCGGAATCATGTCTAGTCCGTTCGTTATTTCAACCGGCCGGCTAGCCCGTCCGGCCGTCCGTCCGTCTGTCCGTTCCGTATGATTTTTTCTTTTTCTACCCCTTAATGTGGGGTATCGTTGAAAAGGTCTTTCAAAAATATTATAGGTTTCAAAAGACCATTTTTCAATTCAGGGGTCCGTTTGCGTAATATTCTGCTTTAAACATCTTTGGTTTGAAGAAAACAATAGAAATTAAGTAACTATTTCTTTCCAATTTATGTAGTGTAAGTAGTAACAGAGAAAATCACGAACATACATATGTACAAAATATAACTATATCTATGCTAATCTATACTATTACTATTGTAATATTATAAAGCTGAAAAGTTTGTTTGTTTGTTTGATTGAACGCGCTAATCTTAGGAACTACTGGTTTGAATTGAAAAATTATTTTTGTATTGGATAGTTCATTTATCGAAGAAGGCTTTAGGCTATCGGATTTTTGGAAATTCAACCCCTATTGGGTTGGAAGTCACTGCTGTAATTTGAAATAAAACATTGTCCGTTTTTAGACATTAGTTACTGTTTACAGTATTTAGGTTTTTTGTTATATGTGTAAATTACATATTTACATAGAAAAAAAAAATATAACTTGTCTAAACATACCCTTTATTTATACAACTTTTAGATCAATCTGTACTTTATAGGGTTCCGTACCCAAACGGTGTCAACGGGACCCTATTGCTAAGCCAAAATGTTGGAATGATAGAAACTCAGACATTAGTCAGCTATAGTCACTTATTATTAGTCAAAGATAATACATTCGTTGTTTGGAAACTCTCGTGCACCCAAGTTCCGTCAACTCCCCAAAACTCACGTATCTCAAATACACAACACCCTTTACCTTCTCTCTTCACCCTCTCATTTTTTCCCTTCACAACCCCTCGCCTCCCCCTATACCCCCCCCCCCCCCGCTCAGTTCTTCACCCAAAAGTGGAATTTTGCGTCGGGATAATCTGGGAGGCATCCGGGCAAATACCGCACTCATCAGGTATATAGATTTCATCGGGATATAGATTTTTGGAAAACCGGAAATCCCGGATATCTCGGAGACGGTGCGTCCTAGACAAGTTTAGACGGAAATTTCGACCCCCTTTAGTAAACCCCCAAACCTTATTGCTAAATCTTACTGAACCCACTTTAACCCCCCCCCCCCCCCCAAATTTTCCTAAAATACCATATATCTCCTAAACGGTACGTCCTAGACGATTTCCGACTGAATTTCCATTCACCCTGTGGAACTCATACTTGCAACATTACCCAATCTTATTGGGCCCAACCTTAACCCACCCCCCTCCCAAATTTTCCGAAAATTCCTTATATCTCCTAAACGGTGCGTCCTAGACGATTTCCGAAAGGATCGAATAAAAGTTGTAGCCCATAAAAAGATTGACATTTTATGTGCCATACATTTTTCTTGTAGAGCAAGTGGTTTGGGAGGAAAGTGCGAATTTCGTTTCTCATAATTTATTATACTAGACTATTGTCAATATTTTGTTTTGTAAACCAACAGAAAACAATAAAGAATTCGTTTTTAACATTCAAAGACCGCTGTGAATAGTGTTCTGAATATCTTCTTTTTAAAGCTGTAATCATTTTTGTGTATGGATTGTATTTACCTTTATTTTTACGTTATCTTTTGTATCACGGTAATGATTAGGGTATCGAAAACCGGTCCTGTTTTAAATTACCGGGATTTTCGGTACTCGCCTATGCTGGAACCGGGATTCCCGGGATTTTCAGTTCTTTCGGGATTATTTTACCACGGCTTTCCCCGCGTGAAAATAGTTAGTATCGCGTCTCCTATTTTATCTCTCAGGAGCATTAAATAGGGAAAAACTGTTTTCTACCCAAATCCGCATAGTCGTTTGCCGTGATTGAGTAACCATCATACTATTATACCTTACATGCAAACATAAGTTTCGTATTAATTGTATGAAAGCAACACAATTGTATTGCACAATTCAGCACTGCTTGGACGAGAAAAAAGAGTTAAATCATCTTCATTTATATTAGAAAAATATCAATCTGGGTTGTGTAAATAATATTATATTAGTATAGCTGCTTCATGTAGCCGATGTTCTGAATATCTTCTTTTTAAAGCTGTAATCATTTTTGTGTATGGATTGTATAAATTACCTTTATTTTTACGTTATCTTTTGTATCACGACGCGACATATTTTTATTTCCCAAAAGTTCAGAAAATCCCGGTTCTTTTATTTTGTTTCCCGGTTCTTTTATTTTATTTCCTGGTCTTTTATTTTGTTTCCCGGTTCTTTTACTTTATTTCCCGGTTCTTTTGAAAAGTACCGTATTCCTTTGTAAATCCCGGGATTTTCGGTTCCGGGATTTCCCGGTTCTATACCCTCCGATTGATTTGAATTTAGGTATACCTATGTATTTCGACGCGCTGCGAATATCGCAGGCAAAATGGACGCATATTGCATTTTATAGATCACCTTGAAAAAACGTGATTTTTAATTTTTCACGTTGATTTGCCAAAATATTGATTTTTGCAATATGCATCTATTGACTTTTTATTGCAATATGCATCTATTGGACATCTTTATTGTGATGTACCTAAGTAGGTACCTAAAATGTATTATGTAAATAAGTTACCGATAATGGTACTACTACATTGTACTTTTAATTGTTATATAAACTTATATTGTCACAAACCAGATACATGTATGTGGTCACAAAGTGTATAATTAAAATTATATGTTCATAATTTTAAAATTTTTACGATTGAAAGTATCAAGGAGATTACTCGCACAGAACTGAGGTCAAGCGCGACGCGAGCCGGGCGAGGCAATATCACGTCTAGGAGCCGCTTCAAATACCTATAGTTTATCAACCGAGTTTTGCGAAATGGCTCTTAAAGACGGAAGCACTATGAAAATTGTCTACTGGCATTTTGACATGCGGTAGCGGGATAACCGAGTGACCAACGGACACTCTTTGGACAGCCTCCGAGCTGAGCGGAACGTAACGTGTGAATTATTGTGAGTTATCCTAAATGCCGTACCGCGCTGTAAATCCTACTTCACCGCGTTCCATTAGTGATTGGTTATCTTATTCGAGTCACATAATAATCTGTTCAGAATCGTGTGTATCAGTTGTAGTTGGAAGGTTGAATAGAGTCATAGGTTTTACAGTTGGTTCCTCTTAGTATCTTTTAAATTTTGGAATTATTACTTATTTATTCTTGCACCATAATTATGTCATGCATATCAACAACTCATTTTTAGTACACTTTGAACACGCGGGCGAAGCCGCGAGTAAAAGGTAGTATCTAACAATAATATTTACTGGGGACACGATCATTTTTAAAGTGGATGATTATATTGATTATACCATACCTAATATTATGAGTAAAAGCTTTCTGAATATAATTTAAGGTGGTACACATTGTAGTGTTCCGTTAGAACAGTAATTCTGTATATTCACTGATTCGATGTAATAAGACTAGAAA
Organism: Thymelicus lineola; assembly: GCA_963932265.1. NCBI lineage: Eukaryota > Metazoa > Arthropoda > Insecta > Lepidoptera > Hesperiidae > Thymelicus > Thymelicus lineola. The sequence continues at coordinate 5,813,099 of OZ010704.1, forward strand.
ACGCAGTTACACCAAAGTATTATGATTACTTAATACTTTATGATTATTTATCGGCTCGCTACAAACACCACGTCTACACTCCGCGCCCGACAGTTCGTAACTGTGTCATTGTGCGCTGCCCGCGTAGTGCTTGGCCGAGACGACAGAAAAGCGACATCTGTCACTAGATTGCAAACTACAAAATGTTATCGATATACACATCAATGTTATCGATATACTACATCCCTTCCTTATTTTAATTTTTAATTTATTGTAGTAATTTCTAATCCTATATTTCTCGCACGCAGTTGAGGTGAGTAAAAATCAGTAAACATATAAATTTTCCTTAAATCAACTTTGTTATAGCTTCTATATAATTTTAATTTAATTTACATTAGGATATATATCTTAACATAACATGTATTCGAATCATTTTAGTTTAACCTTATTATAGCTTCCATATCATTTTAGTTTCATTAAAATTAATATGTTTTGTTCAAATTTGTTACTCTTAAATTCCTAGACTATTCTTTGCTATCTTATAAAACTGTAGTTAGTTTTCTGTTTCTTTTTCCGATTTGCTTGAGGTATCAACATTAGGTATCAACATTGACAGAGGTAGAAGCAACATCATTTGAATCATTTGCTAATACTGGCCACTGACCCTCTATCTTTTTTAAGTGAATTATATTACGTCGTATTTGCTGACCAGTCTCGTCGTTTCTAAGCTGTATGTCTCCATCTTTAACTGATTCTACTGTATGTGTGACTGGCTCAAAGTTAAGGCTAAGCTTGTTCGTCTTATTGAGACTTTATGTAGACCTTATCTCCTATGTTAAGATCGCTATCTACTGCTCTTCTTTTCCTGTCCGCATACTCTTTTCCTTTTTCCTTGCTTTCTTTGTCCTTATCTCTAATTTATAAATAGTCTGATCTGAAGGTCAGGCCCTGGATCATTGGCAGTTTGTCACGAAATTGTCTCCGGAAGAAGAGTTCTGCGGGTGTTTTCCCCGTGACTGTGTGTGGTGTACTATTGTACATCACTAATGGCCGGTTTCTGAAGTCTCCAGTTAAACGATCAACAGCTATTGAATCAATAAAGTTAAACTTAAGTTATATATTCGATAACTGTCACTGGGTTTCTGAGCACGTGAGGAGCCTTTTTTGGGGAACTATGAATCCGATAACGAGTATCTAAAACTGCTACTAGATGGCTCTCTTCAAAAGATAATAAAAAGATAAGTTTCAAATGGATATTATCATTTTATTTTGTCGTTTTGACTAATTGTATTTTTTTTTTTTTGGTAGTACGAGTAAATATGTAGTAACATCTTGTTTAATTAAAAAATATTGTAATTTGGTATTTATTTGCGTCTGTCCATCATAGTCAAATATGAACAATATAATTTAAAAACGTCAATTTAACGTTTATTTTGGTTACCATAGTATTTGAGATTCATTGTCAATCTAGAAAAAATTGCATTATTGGAAATTTTGAAAATTTAAACTTGCAAATAATTGTATTTTATTTTCAATAATCTGAGGTCCTTGAGGCTATATCCATATATATACCTACGGCACACATATGTGACCTCAAAATTGTTGTAACTTGTAATTTGTCATATTCTGTCCACGAAATGTTAAAATGAAACGTCAAATAAAGTTATGGAACCGGTAAACGGCCACCCATGGTTAGATAAGTCAATCCTAGCTTAAACGGAGCTTATCAATTATCGCAGTGCCCAGAAACGCTTCCTCGGAAGTTATCGATCCGACAGCGTTATTGAACAGATAAACTCTCGATAAAAAGACCTCAGAAACCGGGCATAAGTACTCTTGTAAAGCCTCCTTCCAGTTATTTTTTCCTGCCTGACTATTTTTAGACGTTTAAGGATACTGCGGTTCTGCCGTTCTACTTCACCACAGGTGTGTAAGGGACCGTGTTGTAAATTCTTATATCCCTTTCTTTATCTTTCCCTTTCTTATCCCTTTCTTATATCTTTATATTATCGAGCGATAGCAACTCATGCCACATCGAGTGACGATAACCATGCCACCTTCATCGAGTGACTTGCATACTACTTACTACTCATCAAAACAATTTACACTTGCTGTCAAAATTTTAAGAAATTATTAGTGTGTTATCCCGTCTCTCATAAAGTTACTCAAAAATAGTTCAACTAATCACTAACGTAACTAATCAGTAAAGGAATTATTATCTTTGAATGACCCTTTTCACTAACAAAATCACTATTTTTTTGCTCACTTCGTTCACCACATACTCACTGTGGCCTTTGTTACCAGAAATCATCAAGTATTCAACTAAAGTAACCATCAAATTATGTCAAACAGTGAAATCACGTAATATCAGCACAAACTTGACAAGGAATAGTTCTGTTCACTAAAGGCACGAAAATAATCAATACAGATCACCTTTTGTATCATGTCGTCATCCAATGACCGATGGTTCAGTTTTAATAAAATTAAATGCAGGTAGTTGACGCCAAACTTCGTTATCTCGCATTGGTGTAATTTCTCGTCACCGTTTAGATATTCACAGGTTGTATGTCCCTACAACTGTCATTGTCACTAAATCCCAACTGTACACACTGTCAGGTATTTTGACAATTCAAGACGACGGCACCACTTACACTGGAAGCCAAGATATTACACAAAAACACCATCGGATTCTCCGATCCTGTTAAGAACAATTAAATAAAAATATGCCATACCGAATCGCTGTCTTAATTTCCTTAAGTTTATAACCTAAAACCTGTTGACATTATGACAATCCTCTTTATCCGAATCCTTATTTTACATGCTCGCCGTGCAGTGTTTGTAATCATATCTATGATATTATATACATGATATGCCAAGATGGCGCTGAAATTATGTCAGTCGAATTTAGACAAGTGTAGCTATTTCAATTCAGACGGTCGATAGCTGCCTCTGAGTGAGGCCGTCTAGCTGTCTTTTTCACTATTATGGTTTTAGTAGTGCCATCCCTTTTACATAATTTATCAATGTAATAGTGATTGATGTAGTGAAACAAAAGATAAACGTGTGTGTGTTGTAGCTCGGTCGGAACGGTTTTTTTTTGTTGATTTGTAAGGGCATAACGTATCTATAGTTTAATATCATTGAATCATATCAAGGTAGCCATCTGAAAAACCTGAAATGCGGATTCTTGCGATCCAAGTGAAAACTCCGTTCCACCGTTCACTTCCACCATAATTGTTTCTCGACTGAATATCGACATCTTGCGTGAGGCGAGTATCTGAGGGTAGGTTCACATACTTTCTTTGTAAAATTACACGGTTCTCATTTACTTGCGTTTACTGTCGTTTCGTTTCTCATTGAAACCAATTACTTTCAAATATCATCCGAACAATCGTCATTCTTCATTTATTTTCCGACATGTCTGGGCGAAATTTTCTCACCATGTGGGTAATTCCACTTATGATGTGGTAGAAGGACGTGTTCGGTGGTTGGTGGTTCGGGGAATAATAACAACAGTGAGTGGGCGTTTGCATCACTTTAGTCAGAAACTCATTTTAACACAGGTTCCACACTAGTTATAATTAAATACGCGATTAGGACTGATTGTCTTCAATTATCCGAGTATCAATTAACAAATATGGCCCGACGGCCCAGTGACCTCTAACCCTTCACAGTCACCCCATGCCTCGCACAATGGTCGGTTCCGTTATCTGTGTCTACTTAAAAGTATCTACGTTCCACTCCAAGCGTCCGCTCAGCTCGAGGGCTGTTTCCGAAGTAACCGTTTGTCGCTGGCAAGTCAATAGCTTTCCTCGTTTCTCCCGCCACCGCGTTCAAATGACAGTAGAGTAGACAATTTGCATAGTGTTGCCATCCTCACAATCCGAATACACCCAAACCTGGCTCGTCCATTTTATGATCTCCGACATGTATAATATATACATTCCTAAGTGTATATTTATACAATATACTTAATCATCTTTAATTGAATGCGTACCACCATTCATACTCGTAATTGAATACATATTCAATTAAAATTTACAATTTAATTCAAAATACCATCATCCTTCCTTCTTCGCAATTTAATGCAGCTCTCACCATCATTAATTTAGATCATCGCAATTTAATGCAAAACCGCAATTTAATGCACCTCGCAATTTAATGCATTTCGCAATTTAATGCACCTCGCAATTTAATGCACCTCGCAATTTAATGCACCTCGCAATTTAATGCACCTCGCAATTTAATGCACCCCGCAATTTAATGCACCTCGCAATTTAATGCATCTCGCAATTTAATGCACCTCGCAATTTAATGCACCTCGCAATTTAATGCATTTCGCAATTCAATGCATCTCGCAATTTAATACACTTCACCATCAGTTACCATCATGATCGCAATTTAATGCATCTCACCATCATTTGACATGATGATTCGATCACTCATCCATCTTTAATGCCGGCTCTCCACGCTTGGTGTTTGCCGCAAACACCAAACAGCAAGCAAACATCGATCACAATGAAACGTTTGGACCACGGAATACAGAGACAAGAGGTTTGGACACAACGCAAACTGTTTGCCGAACATCCTTTAATTTGTAAAGAGAAACCGACAACGCTGCAACTACGCCGCCGCGCCGATCCAGTGATCAACACACAAACTACAACAGGCAAAAAGAAACAAACACCTATCCACATGTTCGTGTTTGTTGTTTGCTGTTTGCCTTTGTTTGCCAAGCGTGTGGACTCGGCATAATATAAGCATAATTTGTTTTTCTTAGGGTATTTCAAGAAAACTATAACGTATAATTTCTACTAAGCGGTAATAAAACTTAACATTCTTCTAAGGACTCCAGTGTCATCAAAATTGCTACATAAATTTGAATTTCAAATAATCAAGATGATAAGTAAATAAAATAATAGTTTTAAGTATAAAAGTTATAGAATTCCTTGGTAGCACAATATATTTATGGTAAGAATCTACGTCAGTATTTCCCGGGTTTTAAACAAATTTTATTTTAATAATTTTACTTTACATCGTATATAGGACACGCTCGTAGACATTAAGTTGTCTTGCAAGATATACACTACACTATATTATTCAAAAATAAAAATCCGGTACTGATTTTATATTAAATATTCAATGATCATAACAAAACGAACGACTTACGATTATTTGATCGTATCTAGTTTACAAAATAGACATAATATTTGCACGCATTCCAACGCATCCTTCTTTTTTTTACGTAATAAAGTAAGATTAAATTATTAGTACTTACCGACATTGTTTTTTACTCTCGTCGCCAAAATATGTAGTGTTCCGTTAGAACAGTAATTCTGTATATTCACTGATTCGATGTAATAAGACTAGAAAACGCAGTTACACCAAAGTATTATGATTACTTAATACTTTATGATTATTTATCGGCTCGCTACAAACACCACGTCTACACTCCGCGCCCGACAGTTCGTAACTGTGTCATTGTGCGCTGCCCGCGTAGTGCTTGGCCGAGACGACAGAAAAGCGACATCTGTCACTAGATTGCAAACTACAAAATGTTATCGATATACACATCAATGTTATCGATATACTACACACATTATTATTTTTTATTATGTAAGAGGCTTAGTACTTAAATTACTACTGTGAAAAAAAAACTAGTGAACTGCAGTTCAGCTCACTCAGATTTATGACCCGATGCGCAGATCAGCTCAATCTGTATTTTAAAATTTTGATGATTGAGAAATTATCTTAATCAAGTGCCAGTAAGTAACTTTGTACTCTTATTATCAATAAGAGACTGAAAGAGAATTAGTGATCTATTTGAGCGCAAGATTCGTAAGAACATACAATTCCTTAAACCACTCACCTGTCCAAAACCTTACCGGACTATTTCAGACTACATAAAATATGTAAGCACTCCGCTTTACACAGGATATATTGAGCCATGAACTGTTAATTATGGTGTTAAGCAGCTCAAATATGTAAATAGATAAAAACTATAAAAATGTTATTTACTCGTCAGTTTCCAGTAAATAATCAAAAACAATATAACAAAGCGACGTTAGCGTTTAAGCATTTCTTTGAATTACGTTTCTGTGAATTTCATTGAATAAAATGCGACATAAAAATCCCGAGCAACGCTAACCAGTGACGTGTTACGTCACAACACTAGCGTTGATATAATGTTACAATGTGACGTGTTAAAACACCTAAAACACAAACCTTAATGTTTGTGTAACCGTTACATTGATGTCTTTCCTGAAAACGTACGTGTATCCGGTTTTACTTGGTAAACAAAAGGTCGATGCACTCGATTTTCTTTTGCTTTCAACTTTGTATCATTATATTTTTTATGTCTAGGGTTGTTTAAAAGTTTTAATTACCTTATTATAATAATTATGAGTTATAATTATTTCGCTGAAAACAATACTTAAATACATTTATTATGTAGAATTAATTTCATTATAAACAAATTAAGCTTCAATCAATATAATTAGTCTCATAAAATTGAAGTGCAATATTGTCTTAATTTTTATAACAATATTTATTATTCCATTTAATTCCATTCTTATATGTATTTTTCGTATATTTCGTAAATCTATGTATAAAAAACAGAAAAAATGTTTGTACGAATGTTTTTTTAAGGACTCTGTAACCACCCAACTGATATGTTTTAAAACGGTTTCATTTGAAAGAAAACAATCCGAAGGTGGTTTGAGACCCTTAAAACAATGCATTAGGCACATTGAATCCATGGATAAAGTCGATTTTCCACTTTTCCCATACAACAATTTGAAGATATTATTATTATTATTATTATGTAAAGATGGCGCATAAACAGACTGTCAATACAAAAACACTGATCTGTCATTGTCATCAGAAATTTTGTTAGCGTAGTGGAATACGCTGGGTATCCATTAGTTACTAATAAAAAATAACAAAAACTGAAATAAAATAAATAAGTACGTAATTACGTAAAACAGACATTTTATATCAATTATTCTTGAACATAATATGGTCAAATCTAGAAATAATACCAGACTAGTCTGCAACTTTGTTGCAGATTCGATACGATTACTTATCAGATGCAAAAATGTTTCAGCTTGGATAGAGATTAAATGACGTAAGATGTACGTGTACTTGCAACATGACATTGGCATAACGAATAAGTTGTCTATCGAAAAAGATTCTTTCTCCTATCTTTTACAAAGTTGCATACAAAGAGTTATTTCCAACAGTCGTAAAATATTAAAAAGCGTGTTTATCTTATGAAATTCTGAGTATTTCCACTTCCCTGAACGCCGGGATATTATAATAGCATAAATAGGGAAGTTTCGTCCCCACACGTCATTTGATTCCCCAGTTTTGCGCAAGTAACATTTTATACTTCAAATATAACATTTAGCAAGTAAAAAATATTTTTATTGTCACAAAAGTCAAGACTTTAGCCGTAATTTTGCAGGGCAAGTCCAATATAGTCCTACTGTGACGTACACGAGACAGCAGAGCCGTAGGCGTCGTAGACGATCGAACTTAATTACGTTGTCTGAAAACAGCAACTAACAGAAAACAACCTAAGAGACGTATAAGAAAATGAAGTAATTTTTTACCAATTACAAAATTTATGAAGGACGCCCGACCCGCGTAACAAAAACAATTTCTTTTCCCTCACAATATTGTCTAAGCCTTGATATTAAACGAGGTACAAAATGTACGAAATGGGTGGTACAAAATAAGACAGTAAACGTAGGAGGTGCAAAATAGAAAGTATAAAATACTAGTCAAATTAAAAGGCGCGACCTCATCGTGGCGTTATTAAATGTGTATAATACAAGATGAACCAATTATAACTAAGTTCTATAATTTTAATTTATATAAGTAACGTTGCAGAAGGCTAGCGATAAAAGGTTTAAAAAGTAAATCAAACAATGCATACAACATCAACAATGCAATAATAATAATTCCGCCTGTTCTTTAGATTTCTTGATGATTTATCGTCATTTTTGAGATAGTTGACAGTTTATAGTGAGACAGTCTGCCTTTATAAGTAATTGTTGGATTACTTCAATGGCAATAAAAAAATCAATTGCACACACGAGGTTGCGTGTGTACAAACACTCACTCATACATAAATATTCATACTTGTCACTTAGAATTACCAAAGTGAAAAATAAATATTAATATGATGATTTGTTCAGTTATAAAAAAAAGCAAATACTCATACTCGTCACTTAGAATTACCAAAATTATATGCGATATGGGAATACATGGATATTGGATAATATGCTTCATATTAAGAAATAGGAATATTTTTTTTCCTAGCGATCCTAGCAATCCTTCTTGAATAAACTTGACAGTTCGCCAATTATTCTCAAAGAAATCTGCTAGTTTATAACATTAGAAGGATACGTTTAGAGGAATAATTTATTTATCTGCTTTATTATATTAGCTGTAAGTTTTCCAAACGAATAAAAATAAAATTTAACACGTTCTTCTTAATACAAAAACGATAATGTAACATGATGCCATTTGAAAAGCTCTCATACCTTAAAAGATGTCGTCAAAATAACGAAGGTTAACAATGGCGGACAAGGGAAAACGCATGGCGTTAAGATGTAAATGGTCGGATGACGTTAACTAATGACGCCATTCAAGTCTGACGTCAAGTGACGCGTCCTCGTTGATCTGATTTTCGTATTGAATTCCTTGAACTTATTTGAGTGTAATCACTTTATTGTTCTAAGTAGAGAATTATTCTTGAAAAAATATCGAGGAATATATGAAAGTTCCCTGGGGGTTTGGATATATGAGAATTTTTGCATACGATATACTGTTTTTTATAAAGTGCGAAAATTTATCAACAAATATTTTTTGAATGTTAGGCTCGGTAGTTTCAATAAAGGGGGTGTAGAGGATTTGTGCATTTATTACACTTCCGTACATTTGAATTGAATATTGCGAATATTGGTTTAAAAATTTAGTACAAAAATAAATCTACACATGATAAAACTATAACTCTTCGATACCAGTTGAAAAGGTATTGGAGAAAAACTTTAACTGACGATATTTTAAACGCACTCAGACCAGTATTCAGCCATGATTACAGCGGACTCGCAGTCTTCTGTAGTGGTTCAAGAGCCCAGGGCCCCCAGACTAGGTACTAATTTTGTGACGGACAAAATATTAAATATTATACAATCCGATTCTCCGATATGTATATTTTTGTCACATCTACTCGAAGAGAACTTGTTTATTTTTAGTATACATAAAGGGACTTAAATAGCTCTTTAGTCCCAAGTGACTAAAACTGATTTGAATGTGGGTATGGTGATTTCCATTAATGAAAGAAATCAATTAACACAAGTATCAATCACCTTCGTATGTAGAAATGAGTAAAACCGTCGAGATTAAAGCAATCTGCAAAAGTAGGGACTCAAAGCCAAAGTAGGCTCGGGTGCAAAGATAAGCCTTTTTGAGCGCTTCAAGCATTCATTTATCCATTTACAAATAATACACGAACGTGAGTCATTTAATTTACACAGAAAAGTTTTATTCAAAGTATACAAAATCACAAACTCCCTCACTAGAACCACTTTAATAAAATTGTATGTAAATATTAACAAACGTGGCCGAAGCAGTATTTGTATTTTTCATTTATCATTTTAAGTGCTTTATTTTGGCAGCCTGCCTGAAATTAGGAGATCAAATACGGCTTTTTACGGGCAATCTAAGGCGTCGTCCTAATTGGCAGCGATCGTACGAGCAAACGATGCGATTTAGTCGCACGACGAAATTAAACACACACACTAAATAAGTGTGTCCTAATTAAAGCTCGCAAGTCGTCGCACGAGCATAATAAATAATCATAATCATTTTCATCGCACGACGATGAACGCATCGTTTGCTCGTACGATCGCTGCCAATTAGGACGACGCCTTAGAGTTCAAAAGAATAAGTACATTATACATTTGTAGAGGGAAATGAGGACCACTTAGTGCTAATGAGCCATTGCAATGCAGTTTGTAACTAGTAGTATTTCATAAGCATTCATGTGCTTTGTAGGACACAGTTGATAAATATTTCCGATCTTTTCTTTAAATAATCGGTATATTACAACGAATTGAGGCATAGTAGATATATTACTAATGTAGTATACTGAGCAGTGGTATATTATGGTTTCGAATCGGAAATATAAAAATTAGATAACTACCTACTAATTATTAATTTTAAAATTAAAAAGAAACTCACCTGTCGTCAAAAAAGCTATTATGATATACCTTTTTGAAATCCTTATGGTGAATTTTTTAATTCAATACCCATATTGCATTGTTCCATTTATTTTTATTTTTAATCTCCGAAGAAAAAAGAGGGGTTTTATAAGTTTAACGTGTCTGTGTATCTGTGTTTATATGTCTGTCTGTGACATGGTACCTCCCAAACGGATGAACCAATTTTGATCTAGTTCTTTTTGTTAGTTCTGCCGTTCCCGAGATTCTGAAAAAATACATACACAAGAATTGCTCGTTTAAAGAACATATACATACAAGATACGCGCGAAAAACATAAGGCGCCGGCCACACAGAAAAGACGCAAGACACGGACCCGTCGCAGTCGCGGCGCCCGTTTAATCTACTTTCATACAAAATGTATGCAGCCGTCGCGACGTAAAACATACAGAAAAGACGGGACGCCGACACGACGCTTTCTCGTCGGCGCCCTATTGGAAAACATACAGAAAGGACAGGACGCGGGCCTGCTTAGGCGCCAGCGGGGGAGCGGAAAGGACGCGGAGAGCAGGTCTCTTAAAACGTAGTGATTAAGTACTCTGTGGCCGGGAAAAGCCCAGTGTGCACCGACCGTCACGCCCGTTCCTTGTCTTTTCTATATGTTTTAACGGCGCCCTGTCTGCGACGGGTCCGAGCCCCGTCTTCGTCTTACGTCTTTTCTGTGTGGCCCGCGCCTAACAGTTCCTTGTCAGTCAGATAAAGATAAACATACCTTTTGATGAAAGTATTAAATATAAAACACAGTATACATTTATTCGTTTTATAATTATGTTTTGTAGAAGAACACAATTCAAACGTTCAAATATTATAATTAATTTCTCATTTCATCAGCAACTCTATGTATAAATATTAGCCTCTGATCTGAAAAGTTGTCGCTCTGTTCTTGTCTATTTCATTTTGTTGTTCTTCCATTTTAATTTACCCAATTCATTTATCTTCGTGAAAGTTTACATTATTACAATTTTAAATGAACCAAGTACCAGTCGGAAAATTTGTTTTCAGATTATTGTGGTTTTAATGTATAAAATTGGCTGCCTTATAAAGTATCCTTCTAGGCCCTTTTCCAATTTCAATAATTCTTTGGCAGTAACAGAATTTTAGAGATAATATTTTGTTATTATTATAGAATTTCAGTCAATTTGTATACGCGTTACCTTCTTATAATGTTGATATTTCAGAATTTTACTTTGAATTAATTTTATATACCTACTTAATATCTTTGTACGCATTATTAACAATTGTTAATTTAATGAGCTCTAGACACAAAACGATATAGAAATATATAAAAGTCGACAATATTAAAGACATCATAAAAGTCGAATGATAGGTATAAAAGTCATAAGATTTTTTGATTTATGTTGGTTGATCATTAACAGAATTTTAGACAATTGCATATACTTACCTCATCATGATTCGTGATCAGAGCCATATACACAAAGATATCTTTCTCTAATGTAAAAAGTCACATTAGAACAGCAAAATTTCACTGCTCGCAGAATAAAAGAATGCAATGTACAGAGAAATATTAAGATCTCTTTGCTTGATCAAAATGAAATACAATTGTTTCAGGTGCATTTGCTATTTATGGATTCGAGTATTTTTTCCGAAATAAAAGAATATCAGTATAATAATGATACCTTATTTGGTATGGTTACGGGTTTTATGAAGGACATTTTTATAAATAGCCATTTAAAAGCTGTTCAGAACGATCACCTACCGTAGGTCACAAAAATATTAAACGAGCAAATACATAAATTCAGGGCATACGCTGAATTCAAGATAGCATAGCTAAATAATAGTATCCGAAACTGAATTTAAAAATGGGTCTTGTTCCATGAAATCTAACAGTTTAGTGTGAAATACAACGGAGCGAATCGAATCGTGGTTTTCAATTATTTACAAAACGCGCCATGGCTCGTGTACAGAATTAAGTTTCCGGCGTTTCGTTTCGTATTCATGAAAAATATTTTAGACAGAACATGGCTGAAGTGCGTATACTTTGCTCGGCCACAAATCGGGATTTAAAAATAAGAGCAATAATTTATTTCAGATACTGCTCATAATTGGTTAGTATTTACCTACAAAGGTAACTAATGGAATTTTTATAATACTTATATTTTCCTTTTCTTTTTTACGCAAGTTCATTCATAATCTCTAAACCATTAATAAGATTACATTTTACTCTAATAAAAGAAACAACACATGGAGATTTAGTCTCCTAGCATAAAATATTTACTAAGATTGTATTTTTTTAGAAAATCTCCCCACATATATCTTCACAATATTGTTATTGTAAGTAAAATCACCCTAAAATGAAACCACCTAACCTTTCACGAACGCTTCCTTAGGCCTAAAGATTTACGACCCCTTATGCCAAGGGTTGTAGCAATATTATGTCACATATTGCAAGACTCCATAAGTCAAAACATCACACAATTTTCCTGCACCTGGGCGAATATTTAATGCAGAAGAACATTATATTATATGAAATTGTGTTCCTCTAAAAAAGTGTGACAAATAAAAATACGCATTCGTTGAAGAATGAATTAAGATGTAAAATCAATTTCATAATAACATCTATAATCTTAATTATAGAAATTGATCAGGGTCAGACATTGATCGACACTGCGATTAATTCAAACGTCCAATTTCTAAATCGATTTTTACACTTTTTACTAATAATATTTTAGCTAAAAGATATTGTCGAATGCTTCGGTGGTTCTACGAAACAAAAACCTCTTAAGCTACTCCTAGCTTCTCTTCCTTCAATATATTATTCATAGTCATTATTATAGTAAGTATTTATTTATAGAATCCTATAGATGCAGCGGCTTTTGCGTACGTCTGAGGTAAGCCGCATCGAATAGTCTAACGGCTAACCGAGAGCGGATGTGGCTATCTATATAACATCAGTTTACATACCATAGGTGTGATAATAGGTAGATTGACAGTGCAAGTGAAGTGGAAGTGAAACAGTGATTTAGGATATAGGGAGATAGAATGATCCATAAATCCGTTACATACCAAGTCTTATCTCCTGGTATTGCACTACCTGAGGACTAATAGACAAGGCAATAGTACCTCCTTCTGTAGGTCACTAGGTCACCTAGTCCTAGTTTAGTCTCGAGTATATTCCTAACTAAAACTAACTCGCCCTTTCATATCTTTACGATTTTCAGAATAAAAATATTCAAGATAACATAATATTATACACTTTATTAACCAAGTAAGTCGTGAATTAAAATCTTTCTAAGCCTTTAAATTTCCACGAGAAACGAATAATATTGGACACATTAACATGATTAGTACAAAATCCTATCCACGCGAGCCCGATTTTAACTCCCCTCAGGGGATTAAGGCGTAACTTATTCAGTATTCAAAACCACCTAACTGAAGTTAAATTCTCGGCCGTTCCAATAAATTTCTAGATACTATCAGGTTAAATGTCCGCTCCGAGTTAAGGTTTAACACTACGTCGATTGCCGCAAGAAAATCAAAATTGGATAATTTTCTTCAAGAGATGTCGTTTGTTCGAGAAACGTAAAGGAAAAAATCAGAAGATTAAAATTTTCGTAATTTTCTTCAAACGAACTCAAAAGTAACTTTTCGTTCGAAAGGCGTCTGTAGGGTCAACCGCTGGTTATTTGACTTTTTTACCAACAAAGTATTACAGCAATCAAAATGAGATTAATCACAAGTCTTTGTATCAAACTTTCCTTATTTTTCGCATCACAAACTTAAATAAGGCCACAGAAGTTCTGTAAATTTTTGATACAAAACTTCATTTTGCATTTTCTCTGACTTGAAATTTTCTATCGTGTCTCAGAATTCTGTATTGGCGTTGAAATTTTCAGTCCTTATTCATGTTGGAGAACAATTACAATTTTAATAATTTTCAAAACTTGATTGTTTCACAGCGTCACAACTGTCGTGAATGAAATTTATTATGCTTTTAAGTTGCTTTCGTCAATGAAATTTACACTTTTAAGTCATAAATGAATGGCTTCGTTTGGATTCCACCCATAAATGACCTACTACTAAGTATGAGTCTCTCCTCTTGAGGGCCCTCCACGCTGCTCCAGTGCGGATTGCTCGAGTCTCATGCAGGTCATTTATTATTATTTTTGGCTTAAAAATAATGTAATTTAATTTAATGGGCTTATTTTTTATTTCTAATTTTAATTTAACTTAATTGAGGTATTTAATATTTTAATTGCAATGGAATTATTTAATGCATTAATTGTGTGTGACGGAATTTATTGTTGTGTAGGAAATGTGAAATTATTATTCTGAATTAAAAAAAAACTTGAGAGGTGTCAAAGGACACCCGGATGGAACGAAGTTCCTTTCGATTTAAGTATTGTTTTACGCGCTCAGCAGTGTGATTCAGCAATATGAAACGAGCTCACGCTACTAGCGTGATTCAGAAAGTTGTACAGCGCCATCTCTGTAAAACTCTCTGAATCACTTCAAAAAGTATCGTACCAACTTTTCGTAAGAAAATTTTCCTTCTAGCCCCCTTTCATAATGCGCGATAAGGAACTTCGTTCCAATATGTTATTATTATTAAAAAATTACTTCCAAGCCCTGGTCTTGTAGGGTGTGATTATGTAAAATCTGTAGACTGCTTTGCTATCAAATATCAGATCTCTGTAACACTTTGCATAATACTGGCTTATATCGCCATTTCCTTTCCGACTTTCACATCAAAGCAACTGTATTATAGAGATGAAAATCTTAATAACGCGTTGTATTGGCTTGTGCCGTCGCTTCTTTTCCGACGAATGACTTGTTCGCCTTTCAAAACTGATTTATAATTTTGAACTTTATCGAAATAGGAAATTTACTAGGGGTCCTTTCCGTAGGCGTTTATCTCAGTTAATTTATTAAGATTGCAATACACTTTGCGGAATTTTGATTAGTAGGTACCATAAAATAATAGTGAGAATAGATAGAGGAGAGAAACGGATTTTTGCTTTGACTTAATTTTCAAAGGACGAAGACATTGCGAATATTATCATCGTCTATTATGATAGTCACATAGTATTTTCAAAGCCACATTGAAGGCTTGTTGTTACTCTTTCATGCTGCAAACTACTCAACGGAAGGCACAGAGTACATATATCCCGAAACGCAGTCCAACCGCGGTAAGACTACTAGTATTAAAAATACGCATCTTTACCAGGAAACTGTATAGATTTAGTACGTACGGTTAATATTTTAGGCGATAGGGCTCATTTGAGGCATTTTATGGTTATGTTATGGCAGAGATGTTTATATTTTCCTCGTTTGGGTTTTGCAGGTTAACTTACAGAAATACTGTTATGGCTGGTGTTCAGAAATATTTTTTTAGGTTGAAATTAATGATCCAAAGTCAATTCAACGCACTGTGTTTTCTGAAATTTGATTAAAATTGGATTGAATTTGAATTAATATTAAATACATTTCGCTGTTTTCGCCTTTGCCCAAAGATTGGCTGGTGGAGAATGCTCTTAGCATTAATCTCGCTTTTATACCATTTGTATTAGGTATAATAAAGATTAAATAAATAAATACATTTCTTTTCTCGGCTTTGCCTGCGTTACTACATGTCTTATTCCAGATCATGATCTAACTTTGTTCTAAATTTCATGAAAATATCTTCAGTGGCTTCTCACAAATATTCACATATATAATATTACTAGCTTTTGCCCGCAGCTTCGCCTGCGTTAGTGTGGTTTGGAAAATAAATTTTTAATAGATTTTTTAGATTTATATGCCTGTGGCTTCGCACGCGTTGATATCGATGTTTAACAAATTCTGGAACCTTAAACTTTTCCAGGATGAAAAACAGCCTATATGTTAATCCAGGGTACAGCCTATCTCCATTCCAAATTTTAATAACGCGTTTAATTTTAGCCAAATCGGTAAAGTAGTTGTGTCGTGATTGAGGAACAAACATCCAAACATCCAGACATCTTCACAAACTTTCACACTTATAATATTAATAGGATAGTAGGACTATAAAATTTACGTAATAGAACTGTTTCTGAGTGACAGACAAGCATGAAGCTTTGTAAAGAGCACCCTAAAAAAGGATTGTAAAAAAATTATCTACAAAAGAGGAAAATTTATCTCAAAATCATGAGGATAAAAGTTTGTAAGTATAAAAACAAATTTCGTTCTTTATATAGAAATAAACGAAATTCTTGAAATTTAGAATTAAATTCTTCCACATTATATTAATAAACAACATAATACACCATTATTAGTTTATAAATTTTCGTAAAACAAAGGGATAAATTCAGTTTTCATCAGGTAATAAATCAAAATTCATAAATAATTAATATGAACTTGTATATAAATAAACTTGGTTATTTATGGAACAGAAACTGAATTCGTTCGAGTATTGATTCGGAAGCTTCGCAACCATGAGCGTGAAACTTTGGTGTATTTTTATAGACTACTTACTAGCTATCTTACTCTGGAAAATCTTTAGGTTGTGGATTAGTACTTACGGAATATATTTACGCGTATAGAAAATACCTTTTTACCCTCTTTAAGAATAATGTGGCACGTGGGTCTGATATTATGTGGTATAGTTAATATTTAGTTTACTGTAAAACCCTGAACTGCGATAATCTTAAGATTTACCAGTAAAACCTATTTACCAATTTTTAATGGTAGTCGAAGCAGAGTCATCTAGCGGCAATGAAAATAGAAGCTTCGGTCCCATACAAAATGTAGCCAACTCGCATTTACTTTGCGAGCCCGTTATATCAAGTAAGACTCGCACTAAGCACACTGCACTGTACTAACAAACTGTACCTCTCTCATTGTGATCGGAGACCCAACTCCAGAACTGAGACAGTAATATCTATACCCAGGGTAGTGTATATGTATACACTACCTGGATACATGGCATTCGTCCACAGTTCGGTTGTCACGTCATTTTCTACCTCGCACGTGTAAACTGTGGAACAAACTACCTGCATCGGTAGTTCTCTCTAGGCTATGACATGGGGTCCTTCAAGAAGCGGGTCTATCGTCATCTTCTTGGCCGGCAACGCGTTGGTGACGCCCCTGCTGTTGCTAATGTCCATGGACGGCGGTGAACACTTACCATCAGGTGACCCGTCTGCTCTAAGCATAAATATCTATAATATTAGCAAAGCAACAACCCATAATTGTCCCACTGCTGGGCTCGGGGTCTCCTCTCACAATGTGAGGGGAAATATCTATAATATTATAAAACACAAGAAATATTTGTAAGAATGTTCTTTATACACTTTGAAACCATCCAACCGATAAACCCTAAAATGGTTTTATTTGAAAGGCAATACGAAGATGGTTTGAAACCACTAAAACAATGCTTTTTGCACATTTTCGAATTTCGACTTTTTTATACATAATTTTGCGTAGAAGCCCACGTCGTATTATCCACTAGTATAGATAATAATAATAATAATAAAGATGATTATAAAAGAGTAACATAAATTTTATTATTCATGGTTTGAAAATCCCTGAGTATAAAATATGTCTTATGAGTTATGTTAGACTTAATATTGATTACAATATTTCTTTAAGTTTTATACATTCTTTTAAATATTATTTTAAAACTTAAAGTTTTATTGGAATAGGCAGACACATAAACATCTTAAGCAGATTAAATTGGGACTGCCCGACCGCTAAATGACTTCAGCTTTACTTAATGTTGATTATAGATATTACCATGAAAAGATTTAGGTATCTCAAGCTTCTAGGATAGTCTCCTAGAATTCTTAGTTTATGTCTAATAAGCTTATGACGGAATTTTAGCAGGATAATGGTCGTAGCACACATATCAACTCGGAAAGGGATCGTCACCAAATCGCCTCGCCGTCAACCAAGTATCAACCTAACGTAAGCGCGTTAGCAATCGACCAGCAACTCCGAGTCGACTCGGCTACGGCTAGGCCACGTCGCGCTTACGGCTCGAATGACAGCAGTTCGCCGACGCAGCGGTAGCCGCGGCGCGGGGTGTGCACGAGGAAACGGAAAGTCGAAGGATAGCGTACGGTGAGACTTACGGGTACGGCAAGTCGTCCACGCACCGTACCGCGGTTAGTGAGCTGGTCTCGAGGCGAGGCGATTACGTTACGATTCTGATAAGTGTGCTTTACAGAAGGGAGTTTCATACAAATAATACTGAAATGCAAGAGTTGATACGTTTACGTTCCGTTTACGAGTTGATATGTGTGCTACGACCATAAAACTGTTGAGAACGTTTAGTTTTTAGATGATGTATTGTGTCTGACATTATAAATCTTCAGCTTGTTGGCTTTAACATATTAATGACCCTCTCTTCTACAAACTAGGCCTAAGAATACTTCGCCACGCTGCCCCAGAGCGGATTGGTGGTTGGGTTAGTGGCCAACACAAGTGTCAGAAGTTTTCAAGCCGCCCGAAGGCCCCCAACATGTCTTCATGACTATTACCTGATGATAACATCCAAGACTGGTGCTTTACGTGCCCCCCGAGGCACTTCAGCTTACTTGTACATATCTTGTCAGTCACATTAACAGTTAAAGTTCAGTTACTTATTTCTTGGTCAAGGAAACTGGACTGGTTTAGGACCTATTTTAGGTCCTTACGAGCAGTTTTTTTTTCCATTAGTAGATAGCGTTTTTGTTACTATTAGCATAATACTTACAGATATGTTTCACTTACTATGAACTAAGAAACATTGCGATGGTATCAAGCACCTTCTCACTTCAGACGCTGCTTGAGAAAGGTCCTCAGATAGCTCAGAAATTATTCGCATGACCCCAACTACAACATGAGCTGGCATTTATTTATCATGACATGTGTATTCAGAGGCTCGTGAATCATTCAGTAAAATCTTCTGATATGATAGATGAGACGCTGACACGACATCTATGGTTTTTCTCTTATTTTCTTACACTAGGTAGGGATAATAAGGAGATATTTATCATAGAAATTTCATATGTATATATAGTATAATAGTTTTAATAGTTAACCCATAAATAACCGCGTCTGAGACAACTTTTACTTGTTTAAATCTCACGTAGTAGAATATAAAATTTGTGATGTTATCCCGTAAATTCAATATTTTTCTGATTTGTGTAGTTAAAACCAGACATATTTTAATAGGTTTTTTTATAGGATTACCCGATAGGATGTGGTCATCGTCGTCCAAAGATATTCGTATTGGCTGGCCTAGAATGCTGCCACAATGCCGGTTAACCAAGGTATCGTATGGAGCAAAGGAAGCTAGCCTGTTAGCTGGTAGCGCTTTACATAAGAATTATCTAATACCTTTAAATGAGCAATTCTTGTATAATATATACCTACTTATAATATATTCTTGGAGTCTCAGAAACGGCTCCAACGATTTGCATGTTTAGTATGCAGGAGGTTTAGGGGGCGACAAATCGATCTAGCTAGGATTCGTTTTAAGAAAATGTCGTTTTATCCATGTTTTCAGCCAATTAAAAACTGCTATAATAGACTCTTCCTGACATCTATTGGCGAGTAGCAACACTAAAGCTATATACTTCAGTAGAAGGCGTTGTTAAGCAATACTAAACCGGGCAAAGCTCGGTCATCCGAATACTAATTGATAAGGGGCACCGATGTTATGGGTCACCAATATAAAAACTTGATGCTAGACTGATCCTACTGATATACTAGATTTCTTCAGAAGGTTGTGTTGAGTTTGAAATCAAAGTCCGAATGTGTTGAATCTTTACTATTTTATTGTACCAATTACAAGGTACCGGTACACAATTTAGTTTTAATTTAGACTCGGGTTAATCAAACGGCTGTTAGGAGACGACTGTAGAGACGTGTAAGTTGCGCGGGTGCATAGATTTACGATTATGTTGTCAGCAAATAGGTAACGTCCCAACATTGTCCATGGCGCGGCATCATAACCTTCGCATTTGTTTTGCCCATGCCTATGTTTCATTATGCAGCTTGCATGCAACCGTCAAATGAAGCTCCGTGGACAGTAGGCCCAAAGATATCAAGTGTGCAATTCAACACTCAACTTTTAATGAACATTCGTAATCGAAACCGTATCATTACACTCAAAGACACGAAGAGTAAACGCTCCATTTGTACCTACCATGTTTAAGAAACTTCACAAAGTTCAGAAATCGGAATTTGTAGCGTGGAGTTACAACTTTCTCACCCTTATTTAAGTTCGTAACATAAAAAGGGATGTAATAAAGAAAAGTTCCTGAGTTGTTTCTTGTTTCAAATCATACATATATCGAATTGGCATTGGTGAAGTTCTTTAAGATGTTAGTCCAGTAACTTTAAATAAAACCAGAATTTATTTATTTATAATATATAGGTATACATAATTTCATTTTTACAGCCTAACATAACAAGATACTCTCAATGCCTTAGACATGAACTAAAACTAATATCAATAACATGTACCTAGTAAGACTATTGCAATTTTACTCCGTTGAGCATTAAATATCTGTATATTCACCATATCATGGACCGTGTTTATTATTTCTTTAGTAAATGCCCTCGCTTCACCTCGGTAAACCTTTTAGTAAGTCCTCACTGGAATAAAATGTATGGATAGTAATCGTTTAATTGACATAACTACTCGCATTTTATTTGTGAACTGATTAAAAAATGAAACAAACACAAAATTTGGATAATTTGATTAAGCAGATTTGCCATGTGATGAGGTCATTTAATAGCCATGGCCATTAAATGACCTTTAGGTGGTGATAACATAAATCTAAGCTTACACTACAATAGTATATTGTATCATAAGATACACTTTTCCTCGAATAATACGAGTCATCAAGATGGAGCGAGAAAGAATCAGTTAGCAGATTTAGGCTACACTTGGTATTCCTAGCAGAACTCCGCGCCTCGGCAGTTTATCAAAGAATACAGATTTTACATTTGAAGTTTTATTAAATCATGAGCTGCATTTTACGCAAATTGAGTATGCAATGTTTATATCTGTAAGTTCTCTATTAGGTGTTTTACATTTTTAATGCTTCCTCCTACATTTAAAACTTCACAGATCATCGCAAGAAGTATGCAAATATAAGATTATTTAGATATTATATTTAACATGACAAGAGACTAGGTAACTGAAGAGAATGGAATTTAAATCTTAAGTTAATCACCACAAAAAATCTAAAATTGTAAAGTTATTACTAAAAGAAGTAGTGGTTAAGTTAGTAACTAATATTACAAAATCGAAAAAATACAAGTTACAAGACAATTTGGACCTTACTGTTATAATTAAAAGAAATAAATAAGGACAATATAAATAATGAAAGAGGTACTGGCAGTGTTTTTAAAGGAATCATTTCAGTTTATAGGGTTGGGTAGTCAGGATATAGTAAAACGGGAATAGAAGACAAATAAAGCCTTCCACGTTTTATTGCGAATACAGTATTAGGTCAAGAATTCACTAGCGTAGAATAGATAGGTTTACGAGGGACTTGCCCTGTATTTGTTTCGAGTAAACGTTCACAATTAGTATCCCAAACTGTAAATAAATAAATGACTGTAAACGAATTTTATTTACAACTATCAATAGATGTTAATTTGTTACCTTATCCTATTATGTTTTTCCATGTTCACTTCGTTATCAACTTCGCTCTAGTACGGACGACGCGCTTTTCTTCGTCTTTCATTACGCATACCGTGAAGTACTTGAATAAATTGGCCGCATCGATGTTCCCGTTCTATTACAATTTGGGTGTCTTCAAGTCAAGATGGAATAGGCTTTTACTAAGTTACGTCACTTTACAATCCATGACTTTATTCGCGCTTACCATCAGGTTGTTTTGTAATCAAGCTTTGACATATTTAGTATAAAAAGCCATTTCGTAGGCTCTCAGATAGGATAAATACTTCCTATACTAAACTCTCTACTAATCAGCATTGAATTAGCGTGGTAGGGCATTAAATAGTCTAGGTCTCCTCAGTTGTGAGGAGATACCCGTGCCCAGAAGTGAGCCATTAATAATTCTGAACCCAAAATGCCTAGTAGTATCTCAATCTGTGTAGTAATTGGTGTCAGAAAATCAATATTACAATCCTATTAATACGTATATTATAAATGTGAAAGTTTGTGAAGATGTTCGATGTTTGTTCCTCAATCACGGCACAACTACTTAACCGATTTGGCTTAAATTTGAAAGGGAGATAGCCTAAACTCTGGACTAACACATAGGCTACTTTTATTCCGGAAAAGATCAGGGTCCCCGCCAGATTTGTAAAAAAACGATATCTACACGCGCGAAGCCATGGGCATATATTATAAATCTAATTTGTTGAAATGTTGAACACTGGAAGAACACTCATTGAATATAGACAGATGTAAATATAATTTATTTTTTGTTGAGTTATCAACAAAATAAAAAGTAATGAATTTGTATTGACCGGATGTTGACCGGAAATTGGAAGTCACTCAGGCTGAAAGTAACTTCAGAGGTCGTGTAATTGAAGTAAAGGAAATGGAAAAAAGTTATATCAAAGAATTTTACGGTATAAGATTTTATACTTTTTAAATAAAAATAAAATCCTAAAGAGGTGATAATTCTTTTTGAATTGAATATTGAATTGAAAAATACTTTATTACCAACCAGTGGCAATGAGGAGACATGATAATGTTTGACAAAAAATAACCAAATTCAAAATAAGACATAATTAAAAACTAATCAATAGATCTCGCTCAAATTTAAATTGGACTAAATGACAAGCACCAGCTTTCTAAAAAAAAAGAATCATCAAAATCCGTTACCATTAAAAAGTTTTGAGGTAACACACGTGAAATAATACAGTCGGAATGAGCACCTCCTCTCCTTTTTTGAAGTCGTTAAAAACAGAGAGAAACGAGTAACTTCGCCATCAGATTGTACATAAGTGAACATCATGGTCAATAATAGACATCAGTATCAAAGGAATTACAACCAAAGGGAAGTGCTTTATTACCACCTCTGTAACACTACAATCGGAACATTTCTCAAACAATTTCTTTACAAAAGAGATTTCACACAAATTTTCTTCAAACAAGGATGATGATCTTACGAGCTCATGAGATCAGCGTCGCCATGTTGAATAAAGTACTGAGCATTGGTCCAATAGGATTAATTAATGTGCCACGTTTTTATTTATTTATTTATACTTTATTGACCACAAAATAAAATTACGGTACAATTTGCGAGCTAAATGCATATTGCATTCTCTACCAGCTAACCAAATATAAACAGACCAATGAGATGGGTGGTACAACATTATATAAAATAGATTTCAGCCTTGGTTCTGCCTAATACCATACCATAGCTTTGAGAATCCTGCTCAAGTATGGGGACCCGTTTAACCATGTAGTATAAATTAAAAATAAAAAAAAACCCACCTGCTATCAAAAAAAATATCACGATATACTTTTTTAAAAACCATATCACGAGCTATTTAATTTAACACCCATATTGCAGTATTCCATTTATTTCATTTTTTTATATTTTAAGCGATGTCATCTCACAGCTACGATTTTTTTTTAATTTCACTTATCTAAGAACACTTGGGTTATCAAGACAAATCTAACGATATAAATATTTTCAGCAGTTTGGAAGATACAAGTTTATAAAGAATAATATGCAAACATAAAAACATACATACATGCAAACAAATATACATATATACATACATACAAACATACATACAAAATACGCGCGAAAAAAAAACCCTTCCTAGCAGTTGGGTTAAGGCTTTTGTATGTCTTTCAACTACTAAGAATACTAATATTTTAATGGCAATCTATCTGTTGATTAAAAAATAAAATTCTTTATCAAGACTTTTCTACGAACAAATATTCTTTAGAACAATGAAAAGCCGGTTTGTAAGACAAAGCAATTTTTCAACCGCGCTGAAAGAATTTTTTACAATCGCAGGACGTTCAAGGGAACTGAAATGGAACCAAATTAAAGAGAACTATCTCTAAGAATTTCATGAGGATGTTTTCAAAACTCCTTCAGATAACAAAGGCAATAGTAATTGTGGTTCGTTCCTCGCGAAACCACAAGACTATCTCCATTGACTAATTCGTCACGATGAAGTAATTGTTATCTTCTTTTTATTTTATAATCTTTGATACTACTGATACTCGGCTGCTGGTATATTTACCCGACTGCCATCTTCAATGTATGTATGTATATAATATTCTTTAATACCTCATATCTTCCAAACCACAGAACGGATTACTTAATTAAGATACCGTGGAATTCGTAATTGATAACCCAAGTGTTCTTAGATAAGTGCAATTAAAAAAAAACAAATACGAGTATGGTGGCTCTGAGATGACGTTGTTTCATTAAAGAACTCGTCATAAGAATTTGAAAAAGGTATATCATGATAGCTTTTATGATAGCAGGCAGGTTATTTTTTTAATTTTTAGATTTATACTAAGTTATCTTTTAATGAATCCTGTCTTGCTAACCATACTCTTGTTTTAGCCAGCCACCAAATGACTCGTCGTGTTTTAGCTGATATTATGAGAGATCTGAGAGCCACCACTAGTTTTTCGTTGAACCTGTAAGCTAATTAATAGCGACCCTGCCTGCGAAGCGAGGGGTCCCGGGTTTAATTCCCGACTGGGGCAGATATTTATGTGATAGATAAATCTTTGTACTCGGGTCATGGGTGTTATTGTGATATGTGTTATGTCGTCTATGCCATCCGGAACACAGGTAAATAACCTACTTCAGGGGTGTGAGTATGTAAGCTTATCTTTATGTTCTTTCTTCTATTTTCTTTTTTGACCAGTGTTACTTATCTCCATAGACAACGGTAACACTATGTATTTATCTACTCGTTTGACGACTACATCAAAAGTGTCATTAATTAAAAAATAACGTAAGAGATTCCGTGGAGATAAACCCCAAGATGAATTTCAGAATAGCCGTCAAGGAGAAAGTTGAAAAGGGCGGCTTTGTCGTCGGTGGGAAAAATTGCCTTGTCAAAATTTTAAGTCTGCTAAATTAAACATTTAGACATCTGAAGTTTTAAGCAGACTGGGTAAAAAGAAATATCTCTAGTAAGCAATTTATAAAATATCACTCAATCATCGTCATCTTAAGAGTTATAACAACGAGCCCTTGTTATCAGCGTTGTAATAATTCTATTGCTAATTTTAATGCTTATCCTATTAATATTATAAATGTGAAAGTTTGTGAAGATCTTTGGATGCTTGGATGCTTGGATGTTTGTTCCTCAATGATGCCACAACTACTTGACCGATTTGGCTGTTTGAATTGGACATAGCCTATAAAAAGGCAAGCAAAGCAAGCAACAACCCATAATTGTCCCACTGCTGGGCTCGGAGTCTCCTCTCACAATGTGAGGGGTATAGGCCATTGTCTCCCACGCTGGCCAAGTGTGGATTGGTAGACTTCACACACCTTTGAGAACATTATGGAGAACTCTCAGGTGTGCAGGTTTCCTCACGATGTTTTCTTTTACCGAAGCAAGTGATAATTAACTTGTAATACGCACATAATATTAGAAAATTAGAGGTGCGTGCCAGGATTTGAACTCGGGCCCCCGCGTTCGAGAATCCAATGTTCTAGCCACTAGGCTATCACTGTTATTACATAACACAGAAACTAGATAGCCTATACACTGGATTAACACATAGGTTACTTTTTATCCAGGAAAAGTTCAGGGTTCCCGCAAGATTTGTAAAAATCGATATCAGGTATTATTAATAATTTATTTAATTTTAAGCTGGGTGGATGGTAGATATTAAGTTTTTTATTGAACCTACTAGCTGACTCGGCAAACGTTGTTCTGCCAAAATGTTTTTGGATAGGGACATCCTAATCACCTAGTGGTATGAAATATACTTTACGACCTGTTCTCATATCAACTAAAAATACACCAAAAAATCATAAAAATCGGTCGAGCCGTTTCGAAAGATTGACCACAAATACCGTACTATAAGATTTTTATATAAAGAATTAAAGATTTTTTAGATGACATCAATAAATAATGTTTCTGTTTGAATTATGAATTACATTGCGGTAATTGGCAGATGTATTTCTACGTTTCTGTGTTATGTAATTATGATATTATTATGAAAGTGTCCGGTGAGTCATTAAACAGCTTAGAATGTAGATCTGGCGAGTGGTAATTGGCGGGATCTGGCGAGTTCCGATGACAATGCATTTTATGATTATGATAACCTGATACTACGCTCAGGGTTCGCTCCAAACGAAGGAACTCCTGGAAAAATTACAATACTGACATACAATTTTATTGTACGTAGTCAATTACGATGAAAATGCAAAAAGCTTGTTTATTTTTTTTCAAATATTATGAATTTTGTTTGATTATGAACCGATTTGAATAAAACCAACTAAGTAAATCTTAGTCAAATCAGTTAAAATTGCATTCAAATTGGTCAAGCAGTAATGGAATTTCTCAAGATATTGAGAACAGACACAGATTAGTTACAGTTTTAGTGTCAGATTTGAATATAACATATCTACGAGTACTACATTATTAATAGTTCGAAGAATATGAATTTCAGGTACTGAAATGGTAACAATTGCTTCGCGTTGAAGACCATTGGGACCAGGGGAATATACAAATTACAATGTTCCCACACGTTAAGGAGAAGTGAATATAGATGTGTATTTTAGTAAAAGCGTTATCCATGCGGGAGAGCAAGGTTCGAATCCTCATTTCCAATTCTCTATTTAAATGCGTTAGAAATTAATTACCATATACTTCAGTTAAACATGACATGTAATTTTAAGTAACTTAATTTTAAGGACAAATAATATTAAATAATATTTTATTACATAAAATAATGTTAATTATTGTTTAATAAATGATTTTGTAGATATTTGTTTGTTGTTTTTATTACAATGTTGTCTGTTCTCCCTGACCTTTGCATATAAGATAGGTTAGAATAATAATATTAGCTTGGCAAAAAATAGGGAAGTATAGTATTTCAATGTAATATATTTCCTTAACGTAGATTTAAATGGCGTGGCGTGTTCATGCGAGAAAATTATAAAGAGCTTGCATGAAAACTCGGTCAAGCCTGCGTGACCACATTTAATGACATTATTTTAGCAAACCTCTGTTATTTAACACACGTCAAACTGATTTAGAACAAATAGTTGAAATTAAATAATTTTCATTAACTCACAACGCAAAGTAGGTTCAAGCAAAGTATCGGGGTCAGTTCGTTAGATGTATTGAAAATTTTTTTCTGTGTAATTAAAGCTAAATTAGTACGTGGAAAAATTCGTGTACATTTTTATTTTTCCACTCGATTCAATTAGTAATTCAAAATTAGGTTAGTTTTTTCAGTTCTATTAATTGAATTTACCACCGTTACTTACTGATGAAAGATGAATAAAAGCAGTGATAGCCTAGGAGTTAGAATGTTGGTCTCTCGAACGCAGGGACCCAATTTCGAATCCTGGCATCACCAGGACGAACCTGTAATTTTCAAATATTATCTGCGTATTATTTGATTACACAGATTACCCCCAATAGATACCGCATAAGTGAAATTTTCTTAGAGTTTGAACTCACAAAATTTGGCAGAAGGTGCGGCTTGCGGGGGACATCAAAATGCGCTGTGATTGGCTATTTCTAATTCATACTTGAACTTGACGGGTCAGTATTGGTCAAAATTAATGTCCTGAACATGCAAATGCACGTACGTGTTGGCGTGCGTCAGTTGCTTTGTATGCGGTATCTATTGGGGGTGATCTGTGGTTGATTATAACTGTCTTCGGTGACGGAAAATATCGTGAGGAAACCTGTATAGCTGACAGCTTTTTATGGAAGTAGTCGATAAGCGAGCTAACAATCCAACTGATGACCATGTGAGTGACCAAACAGTGTTAGTCATTGTTATCGTATGGATCAACTCAATGCATGTAACCACTTAGAAAACCTATTAATTCAAGTGATCTGTGTATATAAACCGCTGTAGCTAATGTCTGATATATTAAAATCTGGTCAAGATGACGTTGCCACGTGCTACGAGGCTGCTATCGGAAGACTCCGCCAAGTAAATGCGCCTTTCTTTTCCTTGTTTTGCGGCTGTCATCTCAATTCCAGCTGCATTTTCCACAATTATCGCTTATATACAAGCAATTGGTACATAAGCATAACATTTTCTCATCAAGTATTACAGTTTCACTGCTCATCTCGGGTTTCTATGGAAGAAAAATATAAAAACCGCAAATCCTCAAACCATTTTATGGTAGTAGGATTTTAGGGTTACTACCTGCAGTTAATTTTCGTCACCGCACACCACGTACCAGGTTCCATCAACACTATCTGGATACCTGGCGTTCGTCCACAGCCCGGTTCTCACGTCATTTTCTACCTCGCACGTGTAAACTGTGGAACAAACTGCCTGCATCGGTGTTCCCTTTAAGCTATGACATGGGGTCCTTCAAGAAGCGGGTCTATCGTCATCTTTTTGGCCGGCAACGCGTTGGTGACGCCCCTGGTGTTGCTAATGTCCATGGGCGGCGGTGATCACTTACCATCAGGTGACCCGTCTGCTCGTTTGCCTGCTCAAAGCATAAAAAAAAACCAGCAATCAGTTTTTACACCAGTAATTTACCAATGATTCCGAAAGTATAAAAGAACAAGTATTTTATTTATATGCATCAGAATCATTTAAAGTAAGAAAACAATCCATGAATGTATTCACAACAATTTTTTAAAGTTAAAAACAAGAAACATGAATATTATTTCACTGAGAAGCTTCTTAGCTGTTAAGCGTTGAGTACTTAACGGTACTTCTTATAATATCCAACAGAGAGTATAATAGAAAGCGGAAAATTCCTACTTTATCTTTAGTAAACATGATTCTATAAAAGGCAATTCAAGTTTCGCTTTCTAAACCTTGTTTATCAATTAATGATGCCAGGAAATTTGCAAATGACTAATTAATTTTATATTGGTGACTTAATTTACTTCATTTCTATAGAAATATATTTTAACGCTCGTGTAAACACTGAATTATATCAATTAAGCAATTGACCTATTAATTTAAGTAAACCAGTGTTTTTTAAAATGTATTTGACCTGGCCTCGTTGTTTTTATGGTACCAAAAGGGACAATCAAGCCAATTGGGCCACATTTGCCAGGACTCCTTAATTTGAGAAGAATTATCCTTTCAACCTTAACCTGACCAACGATATCTAGGTGAATTTTATTAGTTTTTGAACACTAATAGACGACCTGAAGAAAACAGCGAGTATCCGCTGGGATTCAGAAGGCTTAGAACCAATCAGAGTTGTGTAAGTTAGGAGAGGTCTATGTCCCCAGGGAACTTCTAAAGTAGGGATGTACGATATACATCGAAGTTCAATGTAACACTCCATGTAAAGTGTGGAAACATCGATTTAATCCGATGTTTTTTTAATACGTCAACGTCGAGTAAGCATCGATGTTTTTTATTCGATGCATCGAAGAGGCAACCCTAATCACAAAATGTACCATTAGGCCATTAGGCTAATATTAAAAAGCGTTTCCTTAGTTTTTGGACACCAAATTCACTGCCGATGACCTTTTTTAGTCCCAACACTACTAAAATAAAAACAATCAATGTATAAAAACATCGATGTATTTTTTGTAACATTGATATTACATCGATGCCACTATGCGATGCATTGCATCGAAAAAACATCGATGTTTTTTTTTCAATGTGCATCCCTATTCTAAAGACTGATGCATGAAACACTAGTCATTTTCGCTTTTGTCAAGGTTGTCTGTCAATTTTACATTTTAGCATTTATTTTCTTTGTCCAAAGTATTTATTTTTTTCGGCTCAAAACTAAAGGAGAACCCCAGTTTCCATAGAAATTCAGGCCTAAGTAGACAAGACTGGAAATTGGCTGTTAATTAGATTATTGCAAAAGGTTCAATTTCTCCAATTTTCACGGCTGCCAGCAATGGCCAACTAAGGAAATCCTAGAATTAATCACCTTAATTATAGGTTATGATTATGTCATACTCGTGTCACAGTGCTATTTAATATGTATGTTACACTTACTATAAACCAAACACCTACGAAAAATGAAAGTTTTTCACAAATACTAACACTTAAACTACGAGTTTAATGGCTAAAACTAAGTTGGCGGGTGTCTATTATACTATCTACTACTTCAATGGTTTTCACCCAAAACGAATGTCATAAAAAGGTTGTATAATAAAAGCTATTGCATATTTCAAGAGATTTTATTAGTTATTATTATAATATATTAATATTTCTTGTAGTTGTGCAGGAGGCGCTATATTTCGTTAGTACCTTGCCCAATCAAGATACCATAATATACTCATTGTAAGTATGGCCACAGCAACTTCCTGATCTTCTAAAGATGTATAGGGTACGTTATCCAGTGTTCAGGACTTATTCTGAACCTTTGTCAGTCAGAAAACAGGCGATTAAGGAGTCCATATTCATATAGTATTGGTTTGCAAGAAATTGTAGCGAAACTGCGAAACACATTCACCAAAACACAAGTACGAAAGCGAATACGATAGAAAATTAAAATCACTGTGTGCGTGTCGATAAGTTTCAATAGTAATTAGGACTCCAAATACGCTGAAAATATTTGATAATAAAAATATACAAGAACACGCGTAGTAATATGAAAGATCGATGACAAATATGACAATACAGTGATGTTATTTAAAAATACCATGGTTACCAAAATTACATTATTAGGGATTACATCATCTTTGTTGTCAATCGATTAATCGATGTCAAAATATTCGAAATGTAATTTAATAAAATTAGCGTAACGATTAAATGGTAATTATAATATATTACATAGTTTTGATTTATATGGAATACGAAAACATGTAAAAAATAAATTAATATTATAATTATAATCAATAAATAATACATAAAATATATTATTATGTTCCATCAATCGATTCAATCGATTATAAAATCGTATGTAATGAGGTAAATACTGTGAAAACTTTTTTGCATTATTTAGTTCATTTGGCAAGAGCAGCTGAAGCTAAGATTTAAATATGTTTATATTATAAATAAGACGATTTTTTTGGTATATAGTTTACACTTGTCTAGTCCGATGTTCTAGCACAGATTACATATAGTTCGAGGCCGAAAATTGGGGATCTCCTTTTACTATAGTTCCACTTCATGTTTTATTGATATTGAAAACAATTTGTGTAGTTTTCCGAAATTTTTATAATTTTTAGTCCACAAGTAGTTACCATCAATAAAATTGTGTTAATAAATGGATGTTAAAATTGCTTACCCCAGGCAATAACCAAATACAATGAATTACGATGTACTTAAATCCATTGTAAAAGTAATGGCGCTATCATCTATAGACAATGATTTTCCTCAAGCATTAGACTAACAAATTGAAAGCCGTAGATTCTGGCAATTCATGGGCGATATTAGAGGCTCGTGAAACCCTGAGTGTGATTACTATTTACTATGGGAATGACTAACACAATTATAACACTGCGACCGAAAATGTGAAAAACATTTCTTCATCGATTAGAAAAGAGGGTAGCAAGCTACGTTAGCAGCCGAATACCATACCACCATGAATTAATACTGTCAGGATTCAACTGGGTGGTACAGGAGTTACAGGACCAAGTTAAACAGAATAAACCGTTACGCTCGACCTTGAATGTTCTTCAGCAAGATACACCGCATCAAGCAGGGTAATTTTCCAATGGTCTTAAGGTCAAATGGAGTCCCTTGTATTATACATTTCATATACTTTAAACGCATATAACGTACAAATTTAATGAAGCATAATAAATAAGCATCATAAGGTAAAAAATACAATCACTGGAGAAATGTTTACCACATTTCTCCAGTTATCTCAACTCTAGCGGAAACATGTCTCTGTGGGTAGTGTGTATATATACGCACGTAAGAAGTATACTTTTTTAGCGTAACAGATCAAAAATAGCTGAAGATTTATTCTTGTATAAGGAATCAGTTATCAGCTAACTTCATCATGTTGCTTTTTGGGTAGCGGTGCACATCAAAAAAAATTTTATCTTAAATTTTTTGCCAAACGCCCCAAAAGCAGTATAAATTCAAAAATACCACATAATTAATCATACTATGTTATGTGAGGGGTTTAGAACATGTTTGTGTTTGAATATTTGTCTTTTACTCACGCGCTAATCGTTTTTCGGAATGATATGAAAATTGCCACACAGTTCAAGAGAATAAAATAGCATACTTTATTCCGGTTGTATTCCCCTGGTATGATTGAGACGTTTATTTATGTTTTTTTATTTTTAGATTTCTTTTTGTGAAATCACCCTTCAGCGCGCGTAATTAGAAAGAAATAAACCCATTGATACCTGAAAATGCGCTCTTCAGTTAAGTAATAAGAATCACCGAACGAAAGAAGAAAGAAGTATCATTAATTACACGCCGTACGCCAAACACACGGCGTTCTAGCTATTTAACTTGGACTTGATAGGAACGGTTCAATAAAGATAGACAAACTGAGCCATTGATATAGCTCGTACAAATGGAGTAGAAGATAAAAAGTTTTTTTTCGTAAATAGCCAATGATATTTAAAAAATATGGATACGTCATGTCCTTACAAATCAACCAAAAAATTTGTTCCGAAAAGAGCTACAACATACACACGTTTACCTTTTGTTTCACTACACCAATCACACTACAATAATACACGAAGGCATTTTAACGTTGTATGTCAAATCTCAAGCACTTCTGACAACAACAAAACTGCCTATCGTCTTGTATTGACAGAGCGACTACGAGCAGACGAGGCAATGACTGCTCTTACGATCTTCATTTTCGGCGCGCTAGTGACATATCTACCTCTTTTTTACTTATATTATCATTATAAATAGCAGACAAACGAGCTGATGAGCTTCCTGGTGATAAGAAGTAATCGTCACCCATAGACATCAGTAACACCTGACCATCACCTATCACTTACTAATCACCAAAGTAGAGATAATAAAGAAAGAAAGAAATGATTCACAGGCCCCTAGCCGGAACACGACCACATCATTTTTAGTATTATTTAGTTTGTTTCGAACGTTATTTTAACTTTGTTTTTAATTTTTTTTCAACCAATTTACGACCTGACTGCTATTTCGACCATCCTCAATATTCTATCTATCCATTATAGTATGCTATTATACTCAACTAACAAATAGAAAAAAGTCACAACATTAAAGTAATTTTAATGTTGTGACTTTACATTTTAATGAAAACAGCGTAGTAAGTACTATATCAATCACAAATTCAAATAGTGTAAAAGTTCGTAAAAGACATACAAATCTTCCGTCGTGATGTAAAAATAATCCCTCATACATGACTCGATAGCAACCTTCGTACGGTCAGTGGATGGTGGATTCTTTTTTGTACGAAACGACTACGACACGACAAAGTGTCGTTTTTTAATTCACGTGGTGCTAGCACACTGCAATAACTAGATGTTTGAAACATCAATAAAAACTGCAAGCAATAATCCAATTTTTCCAAATAGGATAACTGGCTTAACTGGATAAATGTTAGCATTTGGCGTGATTTTGGCACAATCATGTAATTGCTGTCTCGCATTAGATCTGAAAAGTACTGGGAGCTTTTTCCTGTTTTTTTCTCCTGGACTAAGCTACAAAGGCAATGTGTAATGTATTTTTTATACATTAGGCCATAGAAATAGTTACTGATTTTTAGATGCGTAACACATTTTCAGGTAATATAATGTAATGTAGTAAAATTATTTTAATAATGAATATTTATAATTTATATGTTTAGAGTTTTAAATTTTATTGCAGTAGTAAAGGCGATCCCCAATTTTCGGCCCCGAACCATATGCTATATCTGTGCTAGAACATCGGACTAGACAAGAGTAAACTATATACCAAAAAATTCGTCTTATTTATAAGATAAACATATTTAAATCTTAGCTTCAGCTGCTCTTGCCAAATGAACAAAATAATGCAAAAAAGTTTTCACAGTATTTACCTCATTACATACGATTTTATAATCGATTGAATCGATTGATAATGATCGATTGATGGAACATAATAATATATTTTATGTATTATTTAGTGATTATAATTATAATATTAATTTATTTTTTACATATTTTCGTATTCCATATAAATCAAAACTATGTAATATATTATAATTACCATTCAATCGTTACGCTAATTTTATTAAATTACATTTCGAATATTTTGACATCGATTAATCGATTGACAACAATGATGATGTAATCCCTAATAATGTCATTTTGGTAACCATAGTATTTATAAATAACACCACTGTATTGTCATATTTGTCATCGATCTTTCATCTTTCTACGCGTGTTCTTGTATATTTTTACTATCAAATATTTTCAGCGTATTTGGAGTCCTATTTACTATTGAAACTCATCGACACGTACACAGTGATTTTAATTTTCTATTGTATTCGCTTTCGTACTTGTGTTTTGGTGAATGTGTTTCGCAGTTTCGCTACAATTTCTTGCAAACCAATACTATATGAATATGGACTCCTTAATCGCCTGTTTTGTGACTGACAAAGGTTCAGAATAAGTCCTGAACACTGGATAACGTACCCTATACATCTTTAGAAGATCAGGAAGTTGCTGTGGCCATACTTACAATGAGTATATTATGGTATCTTGATTGGGCAAGGTACTAACGAAATATAACGCCTCCTGCACAACTACACGAAATATTAATATATTATAATGTTAATAATAAAATCTCTTGAAATATGCAATAGCTTTTATTATACAACCTTTTTATGACATTCGTTTTGGGTGAAAACCATTGAAGTAGTAGAATTATAATAGACACCCGCCAACGTAAGTGTAACATACATATTAAATAGCACTGTGACACGAGTATGACATAATCATAACCTATAATTAAGGTGATTCGTTCTAGGATTTCCTTAGTTGGCCATTGCTGGCAGCCGTGAAAATTGGAGAAATTGAACTTTTTGCAATAATCTAATTAACAGCCAATTTCCAGTCTTGTCTACTTAGGCCTGAGTTTCTATGGAAACTGGGGTTCTCCTTTAGCTTTCTTTATATGAGCCCAGAAGCAATAAATAATTTGACTTTGATTTTGACTTTGATGTCGTTGTCGTATCGTCGAATGAAAAAACGACCATGGGCCCGAAATTAAAAATGAAACGTTCGAACGAATTGCATTTCAAACGATTGCGGTTGCAGTCCGATACAGAAACACGGGTACGAAATTTGAAATTCGATTGCAATCGGGGAAACGGATGCACTGCAGACGTATCCGGCGTCGATACCGTAGGTATTGGACACTCTGTCATCCGTGATTTGATTGAAAGAGATCTTAAAATACTAGTATTATACTAGACTTAAAAATACTAGTAGGTATAATATTATATTACTAGCATTTTAAGATCTTGTAGAATCAAATTAAGGATGAGTGTTGGCACTCTCTAATGATAAACTGTTTATAAAAATTTCATTTTTCTTTGTGCTTGTCTAACATTCTTATATGTAAATGCACGAAGTGAGCGAAAAAGCGATAATATGAAGAACTAAAATCCAAAATAATTTATTTTTTTCATTCATAGATGTTGGTGACGGTAGATAATACCCTAGCTAACCATCAGCAGTTTTTAGTAGGTACGTTATATTGAATCAAAAAAACATTTAATCTTGATCAATGTCAGCTTGACACGAGAATAATTCAAGCGAACGTACAAACTAGATGGCTAAGAGCAAGCTTTTGCAATTTACAACCGCTTCCTTTAGAGAAACTGTATACTAGAGGCACTACGCGAGTGGCAGCTCTTAAAGACCAATATTTGTGTTCGCTGAGTGAGTAAATACTTGTACAGCAATGTTAATTGCAAACATTTATAAGTTTATTTTTGAGTATATTATTTTTTTACTTAAAATAAGTTAATGCTTGACCATAATTCCACCTGATGGTAAGTGAAGATATGGTCCAGGATGGTGAGCGCACTAACTTAATAAAAGCCTATTCACTCTATTCTTGAAGTCATCCACGTCATAGGTTTAAAGGTCTTGAATGCTTACCCCGGGCCGCACCAATCCTACTGTGTGGTACTGTGGTAGGTACAGCAAAAGTGGTCAGCAAAAGAATTAGGTCTGTTCTCAAACCTGTAATCTTCTGTATATATAAAAGACAAAAGTGACTGACTGATGTGTCAACGTACAGGCCAAACCCTTAGCTAGAAACTTAAAATTTTGCACACGTATTTTTCTTATAACGTAGGCATCAACTAAGGAAGGATTTTTCAAAATTCACCCCCCAAGGGAGTGAAATAGGAGATAAATATGTTAAGCATAATTTCCGTGTGCGAAGCTGCGGGCAAAAGCTAGTATTTAATATTACATTATTGCTTGCGTTGTTAGCAAAATTTAATCATACCTTACTCAAACAGGTATCATTTAACGTTGATAATAACACAAACATTCTGTAAATATCAGTAACGAGTAACCGCCCTCGCTTTGCTTCGGTTTTCTTATTTTTTACACGCTTTAAATTTGCTTCACCTGTATGTTTGTTTGTAACTTCTCTTTGGACTTGATTTTGACCCACTTCAAACGGTCAGATTTCTTTCAAACTTCGTAGACTTATCGAAGATCGATGATTCAATATTTAAAGAAAAAAGAAAGAAAGAAAAACCTAATTACACGCTTTAATTAGCTTTAAACGGTCAGATTTCTTTCAAACTTCGAGGACTGATAACAATTCAATATTTAAAGAAAAAAAGAAAGAAAGAAAAAAAACCTAAATTTCATTTCAAAACAAACAAAACAACAAACAAAACAGACAAAACAAAACAAACAAACATACATACAGGTGAAGCTAATATAAAGCGTGTAAAAACTCACAAATTTCCTAAACCGAGTTTTTATACTTAACAATTATTATAAGTTTCGTCAGTTAACAAACGATTTGCTGTGTTCCGGTACCAATAGGTACTATTGTGTTCTGTGGTTCCGGTTGGGGGCTTGGAAACCAGATTTTTCTTTCTTTCTTTCCCCCTCTTCTTTCCTCGTGGCCACTAACCATCATATTATGAATGGTCACCGAGATAAAAGATTGATTATGTTTAGATGTTATATACACTAATATTATAAAGAGGAAAGATTTGATTGTTTGCATTGAATAGGCTCCGAAACTACTGAACCGATTTGAAAAATTATTTCACTGTTGGGAAGCTACACTATCCCCGGGTGACATAGGCTATATTATATGTCAATTTTTTTACAATTTTTCCCGAAGCGAAGCTAGGGCGATTTCCTAGTTTTTAATAATATCATTTAATACTATGCATTAGGTGTAAACAATAATTTAAACCACAATATTTCGAGTAATCAGAAAAACGGCTTTTTAGCTTTATCTCTGAATTAGAAGTGTTTTCGTACAATAAAGGGATCTGGGACTAACGGAAAGGATTTTTCTTTTTACTATCCAAACTCCGTTTATTCTTCAGAAGTCAAAATCAAAACGAAAGCTTCATAATATTATCCTGAATTCAGAAGGACGTTAAAGCGTGTTTGTCGGTTATAAAAACCGCTTAAAGCTTTAGTCATGAGAACGTTGGCAACTAGCCAATTTCATATCCGAATCGTGCAAATATTTGCAAGGCAGTCGCACCAACAACCATCGTAAAATTAGGTGTAGAATGTCTTCAACCCACTAATGGAACATTATGAACACGGGTCTCTCCTCTTGAGTAGGCCTTGAGCAAACTCCACCACGCTGCTCCAGTGTGGATTGATGGAAGGGTTAGTGGATAAGTAAACAGAAAAATTATTACTATTTACTGTATTTTTAGGGTACTGTGCCTCAAAAGGAAAAACCGTCTATCTGTTTGTTTAGGCCGTTTTTCTAAGAAACACGAAGGTAACCAGTTCAGTAGATAATTAAATTAGCATACAATACTTAAGAAATTTTCTTTTGAGGAAAAATAGTTTTACTGTTTAAAAATCCCAAAATAAACATTCGACTTGAAAGCCAGTTCTTTCGTTCTTTTCTTTCTCT
Source organism: Thymelicus lineola (assembly GCA_963932265.1). Lineage (NCBI taxonomy): Eukaryota > Metazoa > Arthropoda > Insecta > Lepidoptera > Hesperiidae > Thymelicus > Thymelicus lineola. The sequence continues at coordinate 5,851,439 of OZ010704.1, forward strand.
CTTTCTTGGCAGGCAACGCATCAGTGATGATTTCGGTGTTACTGATGTCCAAGGGCGATGACAGCCACTTACTATCAGGTGGATCGTCAGCTCGTTTGCTGGTTATATCCATAAAAAATATTAATCTATTCCAATATCCGTTATTGAGAAATCAAACCTGATTACCAAACCAGTGTACCAATTTTTATATTTTTATGTTCATTAGATTCAAATAAAATCGCGCGTTAAAAATACGCAGTCTATTTGAAGAGTTTGCTTGAGGATATACTCATTTACTGATGGAGGAAGAGTTAGCACGTTAGAATTCGGTAACTTATGCTATACGAATATTAATATCCGAAGCATCTACAACATTATTCTTTGAGCGTGAAAACTATCGTGAAAGTTTGCCACTAGCAGTATCTCATCTTTTGACTTATCCCGACAATTTTATACACTTACATATCAGCGTCTGTGTACATAATATAGAGTGTGCACACGTATGTATCTTTGAGCACAAACTAATAACTTGTACCAAGAACTAAATTATTTATTTTTCAGTAAATGTATGCATACTTTTCGTAGCTTTTAAGATTGCTTTATTACACCTTCTTTACCAGTCTGAATATGATTTGAATTGTGAGAAATTGGTATGAAAAAGTTATAAGTATTTTATAGGCTTCAATTAAATTATGGCCCACTATTGGGCACGGGTCTCTCCTCTTGAGGAGGCCTAGAGCATACTCCACCACGCTGCTTCAGTGCGGATTGGTGGAGGAGTTAGAAGCCAATCCGAGTGTCGGAAGTTTTCAAACCGCCCGAGGGTCTCCGACATGGCTTAACAACTGTTATGTTATGATAACAACCGGGATTGATGGCTTTACGTGCCCTCCGAAACACGGAAACGCTCAAGAATTTTTAGCCACTAGCGGTCACCCATCCAACTACCGGCGGCGCCCGCTGATGCTTAACTTTATCGATCACTTAAGATCGACGCAAGCCGCAGGGCTATGATCGCTTCAATTGTTATATATTTTATAGACCGGCCACTAATAAAATACTCGTACATTACCGATGTCTGGTACTGGTTACGTTTACAATTCAGTATTGTAAAAATTTACACCCATACATACCGTGTGCTTATTGTACCGTATTAGAGGGGCTTAGAATACTGAACCCAATCCCTCGCCGGATGGGTGTCGTACGAGGCGACTTAATCCGTCCCGCTTGTGATAGGTCCCCTCGGATGGATTATATTAATAATATTGTTATTATTAATACAAATATGATTATTTTTCCTATATAGCTACCACCGTCTTGCTTGAGTCAGCTGCCAAACGACTCATCGTGTTCCAGCTGGGGACTTGAGAGCCAGTTTTTTCTTTATTTATCTTCTCTCTTTCTTGGCTGGCAACGCCTCAGTGATGCCTTTGGTGTTGCTGATGTTCATGGGCGACGTTAGCCATTCACCATCTTGCCACTTATCGTCAGCTCGTTTACCGGCTATTTCCATAAAAATAAAAATAAACTTTTGACTATAAATTACGGTAATTTGTTAATACGAGTATATAGTCATTCATTATGGAATGTTAGAAGGCTTAAGCTTATAAAACTTTCTGATTGTATTAGCCTTCTAAGCCGTATGAAAGAGGAGACCTCAGCCATGTAGTATGGATAGAAACTATCAAAGTTTGAATCTACTTCTTTATCTAAGTTGAATTTGTCATACAAGTACCAAACTATTCACTGATGATCTAGAGTTGAAGTAGAAATTACACTACTTATCAAAGTTAAACCACAGGGGTTCAAAAGTGCGGTAAGTAAACGTATATAAGTTTCACCTAAGATCGCAGTACTAGTTTGTAAACAGAAGCTATCTCCCTAATTAGTTTAATAAATAGATCTAATCAGTTGAAAATTACTTGGAGGTTCCAAGTTACTCGCCTGAGTTGAGCATAAAATAGATTATAGTTTGGATTAATTTTAGTGTTATCATAATACAAAATTTGTTTACGTTGTGTTGGGTTCACTTAATCAATTTTATCCGATGTTATGGTTGAAAATAATCAAACTTTTAATTGTTAATTTAATGGGTCAGTATTCAGTAATTACCATTTTAAGCGAAGCTCTCATAGTCCGGCGGCTTCCGACGATCCTAAGTGATCGACAAAGTTAGGTGACAGTGGGCGCGGTCGGTAATTGGATGAGTGACCGCTAGTGGCAAACATTTCTTGAGGACCTCCGTGCTTCAGAAGATACGTCAAGCAGTCGGTCTTGGTTGTTATCGTAAGATAACAGTCGTTAAGCCATGTCGGAGGTCATCGGGCGGCTTGAAAACTTCCGACACTCTGGTTGGCTACTAACCCCTCCATCAATCCGCACTGGAGCAGCGTGGTGGAGTATGCTTTAGGCCTCCTCGAGTTTTCTTATTCCATCCACAAACTTACCTACGCAGATAATATTATAGATAGATAGTTTATAGTGGCTAGATCCATGACTGTGTATAGTTCGTATACAGTCTTGAAACATCCTACATATTTCCTATTAATATTATAAATCTGAGAGTTTTTGAAGACGTTTGGATGTTTGTACCTCAATCACGCCACAAGTACTTAACCGATTTGGCTGATTGGATTAACACGTAGCCTACTTACATCCCGGAAAAGTTCAGGGTTCCTGCGGGGTTTATAAAAAATTGATATCCACGCACGCGAGCCACAGGCATCATCTAATATCTAATAAAATTCTATAAATCTAAATTAATTAATTTAAAATATCGTTCCAAAACTCTATCGCAATCGAAGCCGCGAGCAAAAGCGAGTAAACTCATAATTATTTGTAATTCATACCTATCAATATTCCTGTATTTTCCAACCGTATGACATGTAATTTCTTATACACCGCATTAATAACACCCTTAATACCCTATGGTAACCCTATAATTTTACTTATCGCATGAAACTAAGCAGCGAACTAACGATGTTCACATCCGGGCCAGTAATAAAGTCTAGCCGCGATAAATTAAGGTTAGATTAGGTATGATTAATGATCGACACTACCGAATATAATCTGTTGAAACCTATTACATGGCATGGGTTTGAAATATTTGGGCCAGCTATTTAGAACAGGCGATAATTATAAAGGTTTTGTTTCATTAACCGTATCCTAGTAAGTACATACGTTGAGGTGCAATGCTATTAGAGTATACTAGCTGTTACCCGCAGCTTCGCATGCGGTTATGTTTATCACCTTGGGCTTTTCACCCCTTGGGATATTTTTCTAAAATAAAAGTAGCCTAAGGTACTCCTTATTACATCAGCTATCTGCCAGTAAAAGTCCAGTCAAAATCGGTGCTGCCATTTCAGAGATTAGTCGGAACAAACAGACAGACAGACGGATAGACAAAAATTGTAAAAAATGTTGTTCCGGTATATGTACACATCCAAATGCACTTAGTAAAAAGCGGTTATTTTAATATTACAGACGTCTGACTCAAATTTTATTTATTTGTATAGATGTATAGATTGTCAATCAGTATTAATTCTGTCCCTTATAAATTCAAATTATGAGCTAGATTCTCTCTGTTACGGTTCTCGGAAACTATAATAAAATCATTGTGAGCTGAGAAAGCTTAACATTTATGTTAGAATATAAAACGTCTTGCTTTTACAGTTGTCCTGCAGTTACATTAAACAAAATATAAAGACGGTTTATTCTTCAGCAAGTTTAACGAGAACTGTTTCGTTAATTTTTGCGCATCACTACTGATAATTTTTTTTTAGTTTTTTTTGGACTTTTGATTCGCTTTGGGAAAGCTATTTTTCTACAGTGATAGCCAGCACAAAAAATACGGTATTCTTTAAATTGACATTACTTTCATCTACTACCACTAACACCTAATCTTAACCCAAGCTATCAACAATGAAAAATGCATCCAAATTGGTAGAGCCGTTTCTATATTCCGGAATAAACGCACAGATTAACAGGCGAAAATGTGTTATCTATTAAATTAATAAATACACCTAGTAATATTTTTCTATCTATATTATGTAAGTTCAATGAATGCATGTTTCTTATATGTATACTAGCTGACCCGGCAAACTTCGTATCGCGTTTTTCTTCTTTATTATTAGCCGAAACAAACAGACAGAATTACAAAAATTTAAAAAAAAATATTTTGGTATATGTACCGTGTCCAATTGCAATTTTTTCTAAAACTATTTAAAGGCAGTTATTTTAATATTACAAACAGACACTCCAATTTAATTTATTTGTATAGATTATGATGATGATATACAATATCATGATAAACATTCCTATAACACTACAAACTACAAACAAATCCTGTAACAATACAAGCTATAATGTATTCTGTTTGCAAATCGTTGAAACATTCCACGTTCCGTAACCTATTTCCAGTTTCTATTTAGACTTTGTAACATGTTATGAAATAATTATGTAAAAGATTCATTACGGGCTCTTGGCTTCTTGTGAACAATTCTTTTAGCCTTGGCTTAAGTCCCTATGAAACTGTTTTTGCTTTGTTATTTTGTTCTATGTAGGGGTAATTACTAGACTTAACTAAAATGGAAAACAAGAGTTTCTTACTACAAGTATTCAGTAAATTAAAAACGTATTATCATGACATGTGAAGAGAAAGAGGATGTGTGAATGTGAAGTACCTACTATAAGTGAATAAGTCTGGCTGGCTTCAACCCATTAATGGCCCACTACTGGGCACGGGTCTCTCCTCTTGAGGAGGCCTAGATGCCTTCACCACACTGCTCTAATGCAGATTGGTGGAGGGGTTAGTGGCTAACCCGAGTAACGGAAGTTTTCAAGTCGCCTGATGGCCCCCAAAATTATCTTACAACAACAACCGGGACCGACGGCCTTACGTGCCCTCCGAAACACGGAAACGCTCAAGAATTTTTTGCCACTAGCGGTCACCCATCCAACTACCAACCGTGCCCGCCTTTGTCGATCACTTAGGATCGACGCAAGCTGCCGGGCTATGAGCGCTTCAATTCAATTTTAGTCTACTTTGCAACAATCCAGGGTTAACATTGTATGGCATTATAATATTGTAAGTGTTATTTACTTACTTGACATTCAGTACTTGACATTGCTTTCCTGTTTTGCTACGTCTTCAATTTCAAATTCTGCTATTATATTTTCAAGAATGTTGTCCTTAATATCTTACATATTGGTATTATTTAGGGCGAATTCAACCAAAAAATTAGAGCAAATAAGAAAGAACTGGCTCAAAAGCCCCCCGCTGCAACACGATGCATCGTTTGACGGCTGACTCAAGAAATAGGGTGGTAACTAAATAATAATAAATTAATAATAATATTGATAACATAATTTTATGTGAAGCACCAAGCGTGCGGGCTCCTAAAACTTTGCTCCTACAAGTAACTGACCAGTTACAAGTTTGTTATTACGAGTAGTTATATTATGTAGAAAAAACTTTGTAAATAACGACGAATACAATTCGAAAATAATCTTCTTAGTGCCGTCTGAGGACACTCATAATGGACTTGAAAGCTTTGAATCAGTTACACTTGATTTGCTATTCTTGAGAATGAAACAAGTTTATCAAAGTAAAGTAAATAATAAAATGAAATGTATAAATATCCAAAATTCCACCAATTTTATTATAAGCGTGGATGATTTATTAGACTGACAAATTTTTATAATGATACCGTATTATTAAGAATCGAAAAATAAGTACCAGTAAAATTTTTTCATTCGGAATATTTTCTCAGATTTATTATAATAGAAATTTGAAAAACGTCAAACAAGGTACGGCTGAACAAGGAATTAAACATTGATAAGCAAATGTTAAGCAATTAAATAAAATACCAATGTTTGATGCAAACATTTTGACCACAAATTGTTTGGCAGTAAAACAATTAAATTTATTGGCTGTATCCCTCAATAAGCATACAAATTTATCTATGCCGTTCAAAATTAATTTCTTTAACAATATGAATTATTATGAGTGAATAAGGAAAATAAAGTCTTGCGCGTAACTAAAAAAGCTACCTAGATTGCAGCTTCAGGTTTTGAAGTACAAAGTTGAATACAGATCATTTGCAATACGTGAGAATGGAATAATTCTTAAGTCCGATACATGGTAAGGTGTAACAACTTTCACAGTGATAAACAAGTTGTTTACCAAAATTAATAATTCCCTGGTGAACCTATGCCAACTTTCTATAGCCTGTTTATCTGTGCTATTAATCCTGTCTGCGCCTTTGAATAAGATGTCTTTAATGCAACAAAGTTCAAGACATGTAGTATATTCTATAAGATAACTCCTTCGTGTTGGTACAGAAATTACTTGAACTTTGGTCAGAGGGAATTTTTGAGTGTGTTCGAGCTTTGACGTGTCTTTGCGCAAATAAACTTTTCGTTTCTGCGATGTAACTTGGACACGTTATTAAATCTCTAGATTATAATAGTTAACTTGGTAATGCCTCAATGATATTAAAAAATATAGATACGTGATGCTTTTTTTTTTTTTTTTACTTAAAATAAGTTAATGCTTGACCACAATCCCACCTGATGCTATTACAAATCAACCAAAAAATCTGTTCCGAAAAGAGCTACAACACACACACGTTTATCTTTTGTTTCACTACACAAATCACACTACAATAATACACGAAGGCATTTTAACATTGTATGTCAAATCTCAAGCACTTCTGACAACAAAAGCGTGCGTATCGTCTTGTATTGACAGAGCGACTACGAGCAGACAGGGGTCAATTGACCGCTCTAACGATCTTCAATAATATCATTGATAATGCCTACATTAAAATGTCTAAACTTTTAACTGTGATGTCTTATTTCGCGCCAGAAGGGACCTCCAGCCCAAGATTGTGTATTGTGATCAGGGTGTATACCTATTATTATAATTCTTGACAAAAAATAATCGACTTCAAAATTAGGGATAACTCAAAAAAAAACTCGTCAGATGTCGTATCTCGAATTAAGTAGGTTAAATTTAATAAAGTTAGATTAAAGTTAATTAAGTGGTCCCACCACGTGACAAGCACAAAATTTTGATTAAAAAAAGAATCATCAAAATTAATTGAAAGATATGAGGAAACAAAATAAAAAAATACAGTCGAATTTAATACCTCCTCCTTTTTTGAAGTTGGTTAAAAACAGCTTTCGCTTTTGCCAGTCGAGCGTGCTCACAGTTCGTTACGTAAATAGCCGACAAACGTGCTGATGACCTACCAGATCCTAAGTGACTTCCATCGCACTTGGATGTCAGCAACAGCCAAGGTACGACCGGCAACACACCATCGATCCGTTGCCAAATTAAGGCAAGCATCATTATTAGCTCTCGGATACTGATCGAAACACGTAAAAATATTTCACAGTCTAAGTGAAGGAGGGTAATAATAAGATGGGGTAGAACTACTTCCACCACGAGTTTCGTTGCAATCAAACTATTGATTTTGTTAATAACCTCATGCATCGATCTGCAAGGATGGACCATGAACATTGAACCTAACAACCCTTTTTGAAGCTCCTATTTCTCGAAGAGAGTGATTTAGTTCTCTCTTCGGAAAGGTATCCTTTTTCAAGCCATTCTGTCTGCTAAACACTGTAAAATAAAAGCCTATAGGGTCAATAACAACTATCCATTCAAAAAAATCGATGCCTCAAGTTGCCTATCAGTATTACCAAAGTCGTTCGTACACGTACGCTACGTATACGTACGTTAAGAACGTTTCCAATAGTAAGTTATGCTTGATGTATCTGTATTGTTTTAATGAACGATTACAACCGTTAATCTGGTAACTTATGTTATCAGAGCCCAACTAATAAGCAATATTATCAAGATTTTCTCAAAGTGGGCTATAAGCCCTTCTAAGTTCTTCCTTCCAACGTGGTTTCCTACGTAACACCTCTCTTTTTTATTTTTTATTATAATTTAATATAATAAATGTAAAAGTTTGTGAAGATGTTTGAATGTTTGGATGATTGTCCTAAGTCACGCCACAAATACTTAACCGATTTTGCTGAAATTTGGGACGAATATAAGCTTTATCCTGGATTAACACATAGGCTACTTTTTATCCCGGAAAATTTCAGGGTGGGCACCAGGGCAGGATTTGCCAAAAATCGATATCCACGCATGTGAAGACACGGGCATCATTTAATATTTAAAAATAACAAACAATTTACGTGCGCTACAGGAATAAACCCGAAAATGACTTCACTAAAAGCATTTTTACGGTCGTCATTTTGAAAGGTATGCATGGTTCACTTAAATACCATATGTATGCTCAAAACGGTTCTTTTACGCCTCATTGTGATGTAAATCGTCAATCATACTTTACGACTTTGGTCGGGCATCGTCGCTGCTAAGGATAAAGGATGGACTCTTAGTCACAGCGATTTGAATAATCTAAATAATACCTAAATAATGCCAAAAAATCTTATGTTTTATTTTTTGACTACGTATAAAGGACGAAGTCTTGATTTGCTCGAACGCGCATTACCGCGGCGAAGTCCACATTTAGCAGGTGCGAGTGTAATTTCGTCCAAGACAAACTTCACAAAAGTTCGAACACCCGTTTCTGATGTAAGGTTTGCGTCTTTAACTTCAACCCTACCTTCTGTACTCGCAATAAACACTGCTGATTTATAAGCGAGTAGATTGCCAACTCTCGTTTTTTAAGCGTTGGGGCTATGTCTAGATAAAATGATAAAGGTCCTTATCTGCTGGAGTTGATAGGAACTTCATTCTGAGATATACATCTTTAGTGTTATGTTTTCTAAGCCATAGAACCAGTAAATAAGGATTTCGTTTTCTTTCAGTTCCTTCTCAGCCAGCATCGGTAACTCCCAGGTGTTACGGTTGTTAATAAAACTGATGAATAATTTATAATAATAATAATTCTTTATTTAATTTAGTAATTGGGTGAACTGTAATGTTTGCTTAACTTGTAAAAGTTGATATAATAAATATTATCAATTGATTATTATCTGTGTTTTTTTTGGCTTATTTATCTAGAAGTTTCTTCTACATCTGAAATAAAAAAAGTTTTATAATTATAATTTTCCTGTTTTAAGGAGGTTTCTATTCCATTTTGTATTCCATTTTTTGCTATGATAATATCTAGTTTAATTAATATATCTGTGTTTTTCATGAATATTCATTTCGCTTCATTCATGTCGTCATGTAGTTTTTTCGACGTTCCTTACCTCTTCCAAACAAACCTCAATATCAGTATTCGTCTATTCACAGTATCGAGTAACAAGCTTAATAATTAGGTTACCCAACTCAGAAGGTTACCCAACCTAAATGTAAATTTCAACTATTTCCGTAGTTTATTCCGAGAAAATCGAATGCTATTATTATCGTTACCAACGAATTGGTTATCGCGTGCGCCGCGTTCATTGTGGGTTCAATCACGAAGTTATTAAAGTGCTTAGTGGTTACCTTTCAAATTTGCTCACTTTTGCCTATCGCCTTGCAACAATTAACGTCTGAAATTCTTATCAGGTTGTAACAATGATATTTAAAAATATAGATACGTCATGCTCTTACAAATCAACCAAAAAATCTGTTCCGAAAAGAGCTACAACACACACACGTTTATCTTTTGTTTCACTACACCAATCACACTACAATAATACATGAAGGCATTTTAACGTTTTAAGTCAAATCTCAAGCACTTCTGACAACAAAAGCGTGCTTATCGTCTTGTATTGACAGATCGACTACGGGCAGACGAGGTCAATTGACTGCTCTTACGATCTTCATCTTCGGCACGCTAGTGAAATATCTACCTTTTTTTACTTATAATATCATTGGGCTGTAACTAGAAAGCTATATTTTGTATTAAATGATTTTGAAGCTGTCGAACATATTATACGGTTTTTTTATCTAAAATCAACGACGATTTTAAAAATTCGCTTTCGATTCAAATGGGAAAGCAATTTCTTTTGAAATGAACTTGCAAGCGTTTTTTTCTGAATCATGTGTCTGCTAATGGAGAATGTAACGTTCCATCGAAATCCGATTCTGAAACCATTTTACTAAATGAACTTTAATTTGAGTCACGTAACACGTTTGAACGAATCGTCGTTATTTAGTTTATGTTTAAGGGTCATTTTTCAGGGTTCAGTGTTCTGTATACACTTTTAAGGATTTAATGTAAAATTGAATGAGCTTGAATCTACTATTTTGTTGATTTAAAGTGAAAGCCATTTCCTATTCTATTTAAGTATTGATCGCGTGATCAGCCCTCATTACGAGCGCAACGCCCAGTTTACTGCGCTATTATTGCAGATTTTACCTGCTAATAACGAATGCTGGTTTGTTTCGATTAGAAATGATTTCGATTTAGCAGACAATGGCCTCATCTTTACGGAAAGGAATGAGTTTTTAAATTAAAAGTGCTTTTTCCATAGTTTTTTGCAATTTTCACTTGCAAATATAGTTTTGTCTTCATTTGAATTTCAATTCACACTAGTGAATTATTTTTTCTTACTCATAATTTTTTCTTTTTTATAATCAGTTATTTTGCTAGGTCATCAAATTTATTCAGTACGTCGGGATATACGTATAAGCAAATGAGATTATATTGTTATAACTAATCAAAGGAGTTGCTAATTTAAATTCGGCCGTAAATGAGTGAACCTTCAAGAGTATTTTTTTAAAAACCTTGTACTTTGAGTATAAAAGGAAAGACCAAAGACAAAACTATCTTTCCTGTTTGAAGGCTACCTTGCTTCCTTGCAGTATTCTGGATAGAGTTAGTACTTTGTTTATTTATTTCTTCGCTGTTCTTTATTGGCAATGCTTCCGGGATTTGGTGTTGCTAATGTTCATAGACAATGCTAACCACGTACTTCAGAAGGCTCGTTATATCTTCGGCTATATATTTATCTATACATATTTGCATAAAACTTGTCACGATAAACATCCAACAAAATGATACTGCAAATGACGTTTTACTGTATATATGAGATGTATATAATCACTAGCTTTAAAACTAAACCCGATAAATTAGACTGACATCACGTACATGCCAGATTTGTTGTCCACTAATGACTCCAACTGAAAATCCAGAAAACCGCGTTTTAGCTATCAAGGATGACTAAAGCCTGGATGATAAAATAAAAACTAAAGAACTATACGAATTTTGTTAAACTTATTGGTGCATTCCATGGATTGTTATTATGATGTTGGTAATTAAAAGTGATATTGATGATATTCTTATTGGGAATAGGTACAAATACTATTGAAATAAAATACAGATTACAATAATAGAAACGATACAAATGAATTAATAAAAATATCGATATCAGGCCTCACCAGTACAGCCAAGAAATAATCTTTAAAATTAAATTAGTTGGAATTATTCGATACAATAGAAATTCATAGAAAAACCTTGAATTTACTTTTATTACTGACTAATTTTCAATTAATAAACAATTATCCAACATTAACCAAACTCTCCAGGATCTGAGCTTATTTCTCAATTCAAACCGATACAATGTGTCTGACAAAAGTAGCATATAATAATATGCTATCAGAATTTTTTCTGTGAGTTCTTCTATACCTCTTTTTAGTTAAAATCTATTTTTTGTTTACAATATTAACATATTATTGTTTCTATCGTGAAGAAAAAGAATCTAAATAGGTACTGAATTGTGAATCGACTGTTATTTATCTAGTATCAGATTATTCGAGGACTTAAATAAATAATTAGCAGATTATTCTTGATTTTTTTTGTTTAGTAACCTTGTAAGGAGGTTTAATAATACCTCGTTCAATATTCCTTGACTGGTAGATTCATTTTTTTCAATCTTGACATTTGGTATCTTTACAAAAATGCATCTGTCAACTGGACTTCCATCTTCATGGATGGAGGTTCTGAATTTGATTAAGAAAATTTTATTATTTTGATATTAATTTTATCTATACATATTAATAAAATTGAAGAGTCTGTCTGTGATTTCGAGATAAATGATTTTTTCAAGTTGCAAATCGTTACTTGCACGATACCAACACCGAAAAATGAGTTTTTAAAATTTTTGTCTGTCTGTCTGTTTGTTTGTCTCCGCTAATCTTCGAAACCACTGAACGAATTTTAACAACACTTTTACTAGGATATTGCAAAGTGTTCAACTTAACAACTAAGCAATTGTTTAGGGTTCCATACTAAAGGGTTCCTTAGGGATAGTTTGTATGGAAAAATAAAAAAATATCAGCCGATTTGTTTTAAACTTTTAAAAACGTATTCTCCGTACAAAAAGAGTTATACATGCATTTCTTAGATTTTACTTATATTGCATGGAAAGGCCATAAAATGCATTTAAAGGTTATTTTTTTCATTAATTCAAATCCCTATTACTGAGTGGATATCTATTTTTGTATTTTGTTTTAAGAGCATATTGTTTGCGTATCTATGAACTCCAATATAATTTCAGCATTTTATAAATTTCATCTGGGAAGTGGTAGAAAAACGCAAATTAAATCTGTATGAGTAACCGATATCGAATAAATAATCGATTACTATCTTGGCAACTAGATGGCTCTGTATGTGTTGATTCACGCCAACGCCTTTAATACATACACCTTTAATATATAATATAATTAGTATGTCTGTCTGTGATTTCGAAATAACTGCATTTTTCATGTTATAAATCGTTACTAGCACGATATTCGTTTTATTAGATTTAGATATTAGTTTTTAATTTTCGTTTGTCTGTTTGTTTGTCTTCATTAATCTCTGAAGCTACCGAACGGATTTCAACAGGACTTTACTCCAATATCGAGTCTTCAACTTAAATTATAGGAAATTTTTTAGGGTTACATAACAAAGCGAGAAAATAAAATATGAGTCGATTTATTTCAAACATACAAAAACCTTTTCTTCACACAAATTGAGGCATACGTACATACATTTCTTAGTTTTGTTATATTTTGCGAGGTGGAGCCAAAGCGAGTACTTATTTTTTTTACAAATTTACAATAATTCAAATACACATAAATATAACTGAAGTGAATGTCTGTGATTTCGAAATAAATGATTTTTTAAGTTGTAAATCTATATTTTCACGATACCAAAACCGAGAAACGAGTTTTTAATTTGTTTTAAACTTACAAAAACCTTTTCTTCACACAAAATAAGGCATACATGCATTTCTTAGTTTATTTGTATTTCGCAAGATGGAGCTAGGATACGGCACTGAAGTATTTTTTACTAAATATCTATTTTTATATTCACTTTTTTAAAATCATTAATTGCGTATTATGGCCTCCAACGTTTTAGCACTTTTTTGTATTTTACCCTGGAAGGGGTTGAAAATCGTAATTTAGTGTTGTACAAATAGTAGACATAGAACAAATTGAATAATTGATCATAAAGTACATAAATCCACGAAATTAAACGTATTGCGGCGTGTTAAATCAAGCTTAGCATTGTTCTTTGAAATAACTAAGTGTTCCGTTATTTTTAGAGTTCCGTAGTAGTGATGTTGTAGTTCTGTTATAATGCAGTCCTGAGGAACATCGTGTTGAGAGTGCAGAGTGCTGAATTTTCTCATTTTCTGTGAAGCTTTGCCGATTTATTGATTTGCCAAAACTACAATGTAATAAATGCGAAAATGTGTTGCTCCTTTATTACCATTCTCATATAACTCATGGAATTAACCTTAACTCTCTCTCATCGCTGAACCAATCTTGATGTGTTTTGGTATAGACATAGATTGTACCTTGGAGAACGATATAAGACTATTTCTTTTTTTAATGTCTGGGTACCTAATGTGAAATACTGATGGATCAGCAAACATCATCATACAATTTATTTATTCAATGTAATTTAAGTACTAAGGGTTAAGTAGGAAACACAAAATTTAGAAAATAATATGATGAAATAATAATAATAAGTAAAAGCAACCGGCGCAGTGCGAACTAGGGTTGTTGAACCTAACTTAACTGTTTAGTAAAACCTAACATAGTTGTGTAACGAAAAGATAAACGGAACAAATTTAACTTTGCCTTTGAAAAACTGTTGTCCCCATATATGTATCGATATGGGTCCCGATCAAATTACCAAGTTCTAAAAATAGGTTTAAAATTATTTTTTTGTGATACTTACAAATTCACAGTTTTAAGATTTTTTATTTAACCTACGTTTTACCTAAGACATTCCTTCTAGCCGAATGTTTTTTGATTGCGTTGAGAATACAGAAAATTATATGTTTTCACAGCTCCTAGGGATTGCAGACCTGAGTGTTGGATTAATTTTAATTTGTTACCTTCACACGTTCCTGAGAAAAAAGGTCTTGAAATACAAACAGACAGACGGGCAATGGAGTAAGTGATCTTAAGGGAACCGTGTTTTTTCTTTCGAGGTAATGAACCCTAAAAATATCGAATCGTTATTTCGAGTAATGACCTTTCATAGTAACTTTGTTCTAATGAGCGATCATGCTGCTTTAAGAGTATGTTAAGTAAGTTAACTAGAGCACCTAAGATTTTTTCCGAAGCGAAGCGAGGGCGATTGCTAGTATATAATATTTATCTTGCCTTTTATATTAATTGTGTTGTGTATTGTATATCAAAAAGTTCCAATATAATAACTTTACATATTAACTTTATAACTCTGGAGAATCGGAGTTGTGCCTCAATACCTGATCTGAGAATCTTACCTATCTTACTTGTGGAGGATCTACACCCTCGCAACCTAGTAAGGCTTAGGTGTGGGTCGTATGACGTCATCGTCGCTTGTTTTCTACTCGGTTCGGTCATCATCGTTTGACTCTTGGCGTGTATAAGGTCGTATGCATACCACGCTAATTGTTTTGCATTCATCCGAGCACGTGTCGTCGCACAAAGAATAGGTTTCATTAGGTTCCGCAAAGCCTTCGAACGAGCGAGTGGAAAGTTCCATGGTTCAAAAATAAAGCGGATTTAAGCTCGCTTGTTTTTAACCCCCGACGATAAAAGAGGGGTGTTATAAGTTTTATGTGTCTGTGTAATGTGTATCGGTATGTATGTCTGTGGCATCGTAGCTCCCAAACGGATGAACCAATTTTGATCAATTTTTTTTGTTAGAAAGGTGACTTAATCGAGAGTGTTTTGAACTTTGTTTAGTGTAAATGAAACTATCGGTGTTCGTTAAATTTCAATTTAAGATTATGACCGTTAAAGTACTTGTTACAGGAATTTCAAAAAATATTTATAGTGGTATCAAAAAAAAAAATAGTGAGGATTTGGTCATAACTTTTTTGATAATATTAGAACTTTCAAAGTTGCAATTTAATTAAATTGTAATTAAATTTCTCGGCTATTCCCATAAAGTATTAAAAACCAAATAAAATGTTTTTATAGCAGACAATATTTTCTGAAGGAGATTTGGAAGAAGGACAGTCCATTATCTTTGTAGTTAAATCCACAAAAACTTACAACTTATAATGAATGAAAAAATTATATTACACCGCTACGAAATAATTAACAAGAACATACAGAGTATTTTCCTTTACTAATAGCTGGTAATTTAAAAACCACAAACCACAACGTGTTTTCGCATCTGGGTGATATTGTCTTAATTAATTAGTACGTCCCAAAGGTCCCCATTTATGTTGACGTAGCTTGAGGTCAGCTTTGAAACACACAGCAACACCCAGGAGTAATAAGTATTGAGGGTTCTGTACGATAAAACACAGTATCAATATGTTCAGTGAGTCTGTGTGTTATATAATTTATAGACCTAGTGGTTTTGCGGATGTGAGTTTGGATAAATATTATAAAAAAGTTTAACAGTGTAAAATGTAAAAGTTAAAAAGTGTAAAGCTAATGTAAAAAACATACACGGAAGCTACATTAAATATATAGGTACGGAACCATCTTTACGAAAGACTTTTTCGGTCATAACTGGATTTATTAATAGCCTTTCATTTAGGCTAATATTAGCCATGATGTGAATGTAGACTGAAAAAGTAGTGTGACTCAATAAAAATGTACATTTATAGAAGTTATGTGCGTTTATGTGCTAGAGCTCTACAATATTTTTGTCATTATTATAGAATCTTTTTATTACCCCATAACTATTTGTAATACCTGCTTGTAAATTCAACACCATTAAGCTTAAAAGCTTGTCTAAACTAAAGTTTAGACAAGCGCTCTGGAATCTGGGTGTGACTTAGCCAGAGTTTTCCGGAATAATAAGTATAAGTTATTCCAGGTCAGGGTCTATCTGTACGCTAAATTCGCATTTATAATATTAATATAAGTAAGACATAACTATGACCCGACTACAACAATACCTGTCACATGTGTCCCTGCCGGAAATCGAACCCAGTATTCACTTTGCTGGTAGGCACTACCAACTAAGCGGTCAGGGTTGGGCTAGTCTGAAGGAATAGGGTCCAGATATGAAATACGACCTTTCAATTCTCGACAAAATAACGATCCATCGAAAGTCAAAATTAACTCTGAATAGTCACAGAATTAGACTAATGTAATGTTATCTGATAATCGGATTCATTCAAACCAAATACATTTAATTGGTTTAAGAGAAACATTGGAAACCAGTGAACGTCGTTATTCTAATCGGCTTTTGGAGTTTCGTCTACTGACGCTAATAAGGGGTCTTTTATTTGAATGGCACAAAAATGTGTGTATGTATGTACGCACGTAAGAAGTACTCCTTGGGCGTAACAGAACAGAAATAGCTAACGATTTCATCCCGAATGCCACAACTCTTTATTTGTAAAAGGAATCAGTTATCAGCTAACTTCATCATGTCAATTTTTGGCTCTCGGTGTGCGCGCGCATCATAACACGGAAACTTGAGAGACAGTCATCAGATAATTTCATCATGTCGCATTTTTGGCTGTCGGTGTGAGGTGTTAGGATCGACGCAGGCCTGGGCTATGAGCGTTCTGACATAGTCGTTCGGGTGGCTGAAGCGTCGGGTATTTACAAATATGCGTCCGGGCTTAATATAGATAATAATAATAATAAAATAATAAAATTTTATTCATCAAGAATATGTTTACATGTAGTTACATGGTGTTGGGTAATACATTTTTATAGTAAGTAGTCCAGATTATACGTTCGTCAGCTGCCTAAACTGGGCGTAAACCTGTAATATAGGCAACTGAACTCTCCCAAGAGGTATCCATTTACTATAATAGATTAGATGTGTGACATAGTAAGTATATAAACATAGTTTTTGATGTTCATTTTAGCAATTTAAGTAACCAAAATTAACATGCAATAAAAATAATCACAAAAAGAAAAAATCTGCAATATAGCGTGTGTGTGTGTGTGTGTGTGTGTGTGTGTGTGTGTGTGTGTGTGTGTGTGTGTGTGTGGTATGTGTGGTGTGTGTGTGTTGTGTGTGGTATGTGTGGTGTGTGTGGTATGTGTGGTGTGGTGTGTGTTGTGTGTGTGGTGTGTGTGTGTATGTGTGTGTGTGTGTGTGTGTGTGTGTGTGTGTGTGTGTGTGTGTGTGTGTGTGTGTGTTTGGATCTGAGTGGCTAAGTACGTGTCTGATGAGTCATTTTGGACTTGAAAGGAAGTCTTCAGTTTCTTCATAGGTAAGATCTATTAAAACATTGGTAAGAGTCTTTTTCAATGTAAAATTGTTGAGGTTTTTGATTTTTATTATTTTAGAGATTTTGTTGTAAACACTACTTCCTAAACAGTATGGAAATCTGCTGGCAAATGCTGTTTTAACTGTGTTTAAAACAAATACTTTGTCTTCCCTGCGTTTGGTTGGAAAGGATGCATCTGACGATTTAAAGGGAAACTGTTTGTGCTGCGTTATCGTTAGTTTTAAGATAAATAGTTTACGCACTGAGAGAACACTGCATTCTTTATATAACATTGTTGTAGGGTATCTAAAAGGTAGAAAGTTGCTAACTTTGAGTATGGCACGCTGTGCTCTCTCCAAAGGCAACATATACGTTTTAGCAGCACCCCCCCAAGTATAGATCGGATCATTGTATGGTAAATTGAGTTGTGTCATGTGTGATATATTTGAAGTTACCCGTAAAAGCACTATTGGGGGCTTGAAAGCATTTTGATTAGCCTTTTATTACTTTACTATTAATAAAATTACAGTGCTTCAAACATTTTGTTTTTCTCGAGGTATACATATTAAAATGCAGAGAAAATATTCTATGATTTTTATAATTTTAATATTTTATGAAAAATACATGCAGTTAATTTTTTGTAACATATTAAAAGCACATTTAAATATTAAAGAAAATAATAAAAAAATAGTATCAACGTGCAATTCACCTTAATGTGAGTGTGTATGATTTTGATTATCCCTACTAGACATCCCATACATAATCTCATAGAGTCCACATAATATAATTACTATCAAAGTATCGCCCTTGTGCGATTACCGTACAGAGTAACAATTAAAGATTATTACATTATTATAAGTTTCAATATAATATACTGGCATACTTTAACACTAATGTTATATTATATTTATTTATTTATTTATTACTATGTATTTTTATTTTTCTGTACACGCACTACCCTGTCCTTTGTGTGTGTTAGTTCAATAATTCCAGTCAATGGTTGCCTGGAAGAGATCGCTGTTTTAGTGATAAGGCCGCCAATTGTACGATCGTGTTTAAATGTATCTGTTTTCATTTGTAATTTTATGTGTACAATAAGATCATTTGTATTGTATCGTATTGTAAAGATGAATGCAAACACATAAATTTAGGTTTTCTTCAAATTTCAAGTACTGGGAAATCACTCATCTATAATATAAATTATAATAGTAGCCGTAATCCATCCAGCTTTCATTCTAAAGTTATTAATCAGCATACTAGAACACCACTAGTCTAGCAGTCCTGCACTTACTAAGTATAATTACACAGACACGTAAGCTCGCTAAACAAGAAACTCCCTTATCCAGAACAAACACTACACGAACTCACTTAGCGCTTCGCACGGTGGACACAAGTTTGCATTGAATAATTAAATTTTGTACTTATTAAGTACGTACTAAAATCTTTACATCGCACCTCGACAAAGTTTGTAATTGAAAGCAATAACAAACCCGCTGAACGATGGTATTGATCTATGACGATGTTAGGTTGATAAATGCGCCTAGTTATAATTAGCCTGTACTAGTGATCAGCTCGCGGTTTTACCCGCGTTTTCCGGTATAATATATCCTGTATCCACAGACTTAAAAGAAGAACCAGACGTCACCTTGTCTTATCAAAAGTGACGCCGCCCGCTTACCATGTGTGCGTAATTTTTAGTGCGGTGTGACCAATCCGACGCGGTAATGGCGGCCGATTAATAACAGCATGGTGTCATTGTGTGCGTGTGATACTTGTACGAATAGAGGAGTTGATATTACTATGGGTGCTTCACTGAATTTGTTGCTGACAATCCTTTTCTCTTTTTAAGTCTGTGCTTGTATCTTATTCCAGATCGTGATCTACCTGTGTGCTAAATTTTATGAAAATCCGTTCAGTTGTTTTTCCGTGAAAAAGTAACAAACATCATGACTAACTTTCACATTTATAAATTTAGTAGGATTGGCTTCAACCCATTAATGGCCCACACGGGCCTCTCCTCTTGAGTAGGCCTAGAGCATACTCCACCACGCTGCTCCAGTGCGGATTGGTGGAGGGGTTAGTGGCCAACCCGAGTTTCGGAAGTTTTCAAACCGCCCAGGAGCCTCCAACATGGCTTAACGACTGCTATCTTATGATAACAACCGGGACCGACGGCTTTACGTTCCCTTCGAAGCACGGACACGCTCAAAAACTTTTTGCCACTAGCGGTCACCCATCCAACTACCGACCGCGGCCGCTGTTGCATAACTTTGTCGATCAATTAGGATCAACGCAAGCCGCCAGGCTATGAGCACTTTAGTAGGATAGGATTTCGGTTTTATGAAAATCTGAGAGTAAACCGATTATAATTCATCTTAGATTGTACGGAGAAAGGTAGTCTTAATGAACGAAACTTAATTGGACCTTACCCAAAATCTAAGCTTGATTACAAATAAGATTCGAATATTTTATTGCTGATTTCATCTGAACCTGAATTAAGGTCTCGAATTCCCTGGACGTATGTATATACATATATACGAGTATACCATTTAGTAAGTATTTACGAATAATACTTAGCGGTTAAAAATACAACATGTAATTGTTACAATGTAAAATGCTGATAATTATATCACTCTCTTTTTCCTTTTTACATCTGAATTCGTAAATTCTAAATTCGTAAAATACGAGTATTATAAAATCATTTTAATGAAAATGATAAAACATGCAACTTATAGTTTATATCCATTTTAATTAATTATTAAATTATTTATATTAAATATCTATTTATTTACAAAAAAGTAACTTTAAAGAAAATAATTGCAGCACAATATTATAATACATTAGTATAATACTAGACCTTATACGATAAACTTAAATACGAGTATGTATGTTTAGAGTCTCTAAATTGGTCACCAGCACAGCTGATGATCGTGAACGAAATATTTTATCTTACATATGTTGAATTACCTAATTTCTTAATTTTTTGACGCCTATAGTTTTATTAGGTACCCAGGTTCTCGCATTAAATTAATTGCGAGTATCGAATTACATATTTTATATGGTAGCGCGGCGTTAGATACTCATCTCAATACAAACCGTGAGTATAGCAAATTTTTTGGCGTCCAAAATCCAATTGTGTTTCGTTTTGCTGAACTTATTCAATTGCTACAAATCGAGTTACTGTATAAACTTCACATTTACTTTCTTCAAATAATCTTCAGATAATCACAATTTTTATGAACCCCTGAACAGTTTTATGAAAACCTCTTCAAGATCTCATCAACGATCACTTAAAACTTTATATTCTTCAAGGACTTCAATGAGATCTTTGAGAGGTACGCCAAGTAATCGTAATTTAATCTTCTTGTGTAGAACAATACCTGTTGTAAGGCCTATTGGAAGTTAGACGAGATTGCTTTCGCGTAAATAGGACTCCGAGATGCAAATAAACGGGACTTTGAGAGTTTCACATTTTACATTCACACGCGAACTGAATATCAAAACCTTATTACTGTTGAAATATTCGCAGTACTTTTGCTGTAACCTAACTTTTTCCGTTACTACCGATAAGAGATTATGATAATTGTAGCTAAACTATATTTACTAATCAAATAGATATACTGCGAAAACTCTGTTACACGATTTTTTATTTTTCCTAAGTAATATTAACACGAAAAATTTTATTTAAAAAGGGAAAACAAAGGTAATAAAATAAAAATAAAAAGAGGGTAGTGTAACCTTGTGAGAGCCTTGAGCAAGTGTGTCTGTCAGGTTACGATAGCTGAGCGAGTGAGAGCTTGTGCCGGTCGTCAGCCCTTTTTATAGCAGTGGTTATCCAAACACTACCCATTTGTTCCGGTTTCTGGTGGGGGTGCTGCTAACACGGCCTCTCCTAACGGGGCAGCAACGTCGCAGCCAGCAGCAGATGTACCAGGATCTGTCTGCGCCGGGAGTTTGTTGTTATCGTCACACTCATCAGCGCCTGAAGCAGAAATCACAGTCTTATTTCTAACATCTAATTAAATTCTTAAGGTGATCAAGCTTCAATTGTACTTAGTAATTTGCTGCATGCGGAATGCCTCTTGCTGTTTGCCGCATGATGTAGACCTTTTAAGAGTATGTAACTTTTGAAAATTAGATTATTTGAAAATTAGGGCAAATGAATGTTATATAAAAAAAGCATTGTACTATATAACAATTATATGAAGTGAACGTTATACTAAATGGTTTAAGAACAAATAAATCAAATGGGTGGGTCAAAAAGTTTGGTGGATTTGAAAAAAAAAGAAAAAAAATGTACACAAACAAACACACATGGGAAATTTACTTTTTAAAAATAACATCATTAAGATGTGCACCATCGCGCTGCAAACACTCCTCATATCTGAATAACGGCCATTTCTTCTTGAATGTTGATCTTCAACTGAGTAATCGTAATTGGTATATTACGGTAAACTTAATTCTACATGTCTCCCCACAGAAAAAAGTCTGGTGGAGTCAAATCTGGACTTCTGGGCGGCCAAACAATATCACCTCAGCGCAATATCAGTTTTCCTGCAAACATCTTATTCATGACTGCTATTGACGCATCAGATTTATGGCATGTCGCGCCGACTTGTTGAAACCATGTTGCATGATTCTAGGCTTCAAATTTTTGTAGTTGCAGAAAGAAAAAATCTCGTAACATGGCTGTGTATCGGTCGGATTTAACAGTCACAGATTGCCCTCGGTGATTTTCAAATGATACCGAATGATACCGATGATACCGAATGCTGAAATGGCCACCCAAACGGTTACCTTCAGTGAATTCAGAGGCTTTTGATGTTTTGATCGTGGGTTTTCTGCAAGCCAGTAATGGCAATTCTGTTTATTGACTTGCCTATTTAAGTGAAAATAGGCTTCGTCGGAAAAAAGAATATTGTTCAAACTTCAAAATCACTCCAATATTGTTTTACAAGAACTCGGCGTAAGTTGAGGTCATTTTATTTTAAATCCTGTAGAAGTTGAATTTTGTATGGGTGGAATATAAGATCTTTCGTTAAAATACGACGCAATTATGTTTTACAAAGAGCAATCTCAGCTGACCACTTGCGATTTGATAGACTAGGATTACGTTGTACGGAAGTCCTAAGTTAGTTGATTGTTTCTTCTAGATTGGTATCTAAATTTCCGGGAACCAAGCAACTTATGCTCATTTCCCGCTTCCCGCTATCTCAAACCATTTCAGCACAACAGTGTTTTTAAAATCGTACATCTTTCATTCCCACCCTAGACACCACAAATGTCCGCAAGTGGCGCAAAACCAGGAAACCAAAAGTGTCGTTTTACTAAAAAAAGTATATCAAGTAGTATTAGGTCAAATGATCGTTAGTACTTATTCTATCAACTGTTGCACACCCTAATAATAGATGTTGTTAAAGAAAAAGTTCTTTTCACAAAAGTTCGCTTTCTTTAGAAGGTTTCATTTTATTTTGTCGCCATTGTCGCTTAGTGTGAAGCAACGATGCTAACACAAGTACATCCGTTAGTCTGTACACTCCGTTCGCTCTAATAATCTTACTCTTTATAGGAAACGCGACATATACATATAGCCTAAGACGAGAGACAACGTTATTTTTGATTCAGCCATGTAAAGACCATTAAAACGAAGAGAACCATGCCAGAACTATTGACGAGAGATGCAACTGGGCTGCAATGGCAAGGAGAATATCATGATCGACCATGTTAAACACATTAGAGAAATCGATCAGTATCAAGATATTGACCATTCCATTCTCCATCTCTTCACGGATGTCTTCAGTTACCTTCAGAAGAGCAATGGAAGTGCGGTGTCCAGGTCTGATTCCAAAGTGGAGTAGCTCAAAAAGTCGTGTGAGTAAGTATGTGAGGATAATTGCTTGTGAGCAATAGCCTGCAATATTTTTGACAGGAAAGGAAAATGGAGATGGGCCTAAAATCTTTTAGCCTACGCGGTATAGTTGGTTTTATATGGTCGTAGCGCACATATCAACTCGGAAAGGGATCGGCACCGGATCGCCTCGCCGTCAACCTAACGTAAGCTCGGCTACGGCTAGGCGACGCCGCGCTTACGGCTAGGCGACGCCGCGCTTACGGCTCGCCGGCCGCTGGTTGACGGAATGAATGACAGCAGTTCGCCGACGCAGCGGTAGCCGCGGCGCCGCGGCGCGGGGCGTGCACGAGGAAACGGAAAGTCGACGGATAGCGTACGGTGAGACGTAAGCGCGGGTACGGCAAGTCGTCCACGCACCGTACCGCGGTTCGTGAGCTTGTCTCGAGGCGAGGCGATTACGTTACGGATCCGATAAGTGTGCTTTACAGTAGGGAGTTTCATACAAAGAATACTGACATGCAAGAGTTGATATGTTTCCGTTCCGTTTACGAGTTGATATGTGTGCTATGACCATAATGGGAGTGAGTGCCTTAAGCCAGACTTTTGGAAATACCCTTGTCGTCAAAGAGAATTTTGTGACATGTGCAATGACTGGAAGAACAATTAAAAGCATAGGCAAAATATAGTATTTACTTAAGAAGTTTAAAGCATGACGGCGTTTACGTCAAACATCAGGTTGACATTACGGTTGATGTCATTCATTCATCATTGTCGTTGGTAGGACGGGCAGCCATCTTGAACGACACTTTTAAACGAAACGGAGCGGCGGTGCCCGCGCACCACGCTTGTGACGAATCGCTTTATATCTTTGCCATCAAGTTACTTTAAAATTTAATTGAGTTGATTCCATATTGTAACGATCAATAACCATCTAATCGTATTATGATTTTAGTGCAAACGACTAAAATACGTGGATTATAATCTGATTACATTTATTTTTACTTCCACGCCCACCTACCTACATAATCATAGAAGATGAGTTCTGGTGAAGGCCCTCCCAATGATATTATATGTATAAAAGAGGTAGATGGGTTACTAGCGCGCCGACGGCGAAGAGCGAAAGAGTAGTCAATTGACCACGCTTGCTCGCATTACTCGCAGTCGCTCTCTCAATACTCTGTGGATACGCACGCTTTTATTTTTGTCAGAAGTGCTGGAGATTTGACATACAGCGTTAAAATGCCTTCGTGTGTTATGCGTAAATGCACTAATTACTTACGTAAAAAAAATAAAATTCATGGAATAACATACCACAAGTAAGGAATCATGATTTATTGCATTTTATTTCATTTCAATAATTCTCTAACAAAATAAGTATGGCGGCATGACAGCGCGCCAGCTTGGCGCCAGCCGAACGTAAGGTACTTGTGACGCGAGCGACAAACACTAGCTGTCTTTTTCACTATTATGGTTTTAGTAATGCTATCCCTTTTACATAATTTAACAAGCGCTGATTGGTGTACCGTTTTCGGAACAGATTTTTCATTTGATTTATAAGGGTATAACGTATCTTTAATAAACATCATTGGGCCCTCCTGACTCTTCAAGCATATGAAATGTTTTGACTCTAATTATCATATACCTACATAAGCAATTTTCAGTTCACACTGTTTTGCAATCTGAAATATGACTTTATTTAGTTATACTCAAAAGTCAAAGACTTTTATTCAGAATTGGTTTAACAAAAAAAATTGACAGCAAAAATGAAATTTGTTTTTTAAAGTCAATTTAGGCCATTGCTTTAACGAATCCCTACCGTGAGTGGATCCGGGAGAAGAAGGAAATTATCGTTTTGTTGTCTTGTGTTTTCCTCCGTGTTGTTAACCGACTTCAAAAAAAGGAGGATGTTTTCAATTCGACTGTATTTTTTTTATGTTTGTTTGACTTTGGACTGGGTGATCCGATTTTGATGATTCTTTTTTTAATCGAAAGCGTGTACTTGTCGTGTGGTCCCACATAAAATTGAGCAAGATCTGACAATGACATCCATATCAAAAGGATATAAGTCTTAAATCTGCATTAAGTATGTGCGCGATAAATGGACGAATAACTCAATATCACGCCAACCGATTTCGATGATTCTTTTATATTGGATGTACTTCATTCGAAATTGGTTATTTTTTTGTTGAAATTTTAGATTATTTTTGATAATACAATCACTCTGGTTTAAATCCTGAAAACTACCAAAGGATGGCCTCGAAATGATCGAGCAAGTTAGCAACTGCTAATGCGTGGGAGGTTGGATTGGAAGGGCGCATAATATAAATAAATACTTTTATGTATAAAAGTGAGTAGCACATACAAACTCTTCAGTAGCCCCACTCAGTACGCCCACGAAGAGAGACCCATTCCTTTCTCACCCATATCGACCCATGCTAATGGCATAAAGTCGAACAAAAATATCCTCCTGATTGGCACTCAGTGATTAATCGGTCCTACGCCCTTCAAGTCCAATCTACAAACAAGAAAAACTGACAACCTTAATAATATGTGCTGCTTGTAAAATAATAAAACGAACACAAAATTTCGTGAGTAACAAAGTTGTTCCAGTTACTGAATCATAACTCAGGGTTACGTTTTCAAGAGAAGTTTCTAGAACTTCTGATATATCCTTGAAGTTTCTCGTACCAGCTAGCAAAACCTTAAAGTAAACGATGAATGACTAGTAGTATTTCGATTCCAAGAAACGATTTATTTCGGACGTAGTAATCTCTTTAAATATCAAAACAGACTTGTCGTATGGAAAAAGGAAATTATCTGCAGAGTTCATGTTCATAATGTCTTCAAATAAATTTAATTTCAAATTTTACAAATTTTATTGCTCAAGTTTAGCGAGGGAGTATGAAGTTTGTCAACTCTCACTTAGCCAGCGTGGTGGGTATCTCACATTGTGTATTTAAGATATTACACCAAATTCCAAATATTGTTTGTACTATAAATTTATTTTTATACTTGTTTTGGAACTAAAAAGTGTTATCAATTAAACGACTTAAATTTAAAAGTTATTTATCACGGAATTACTAGCTTATTGTAGTTCTTTCACCAGCTCAAATAATTGAATTATAAATAAACACCCCAACATCCTCTATAATCAACTGTAATAAAAGCTAACAACTTTGTTTGTAGCAAGAACTGACACAAATAAAATTCAAGGGCGGACGTGAGACGAAAAATCGTAAATCGAAATGGTAGCAAAAAACATGAGCGCGTCCAATGAGTTTGGCAAATCAACATAAAACAATGCTGAAAATTTTACGGGTACTAATGAAACCCTTATCGAGGAGGTGTTTTCCTATACTGTACATACAACGCATTTCATAAACATTCCTTTTGAACCAGTATTTAAATAGCGCGAAACGCGATTTAATTTTCAGAAGTATTCGGGCATGCGCGGCGTTTTCACCAGTCCGTTTTTCCTCCGTTGTACTGAACACTACTACACGCGCAAGCAGAGGTGTTCGACAACCAACACATTCATAATCTTAGACTATAAGAATGGCGCAGAATCGTTTGAAATCACTGACACAAGCATCTCAAATCACGCACACATTAACAGAGCGGGTGTAGGACACTGTGTTTGTATAGAAGGGGATCACGCATACATGTGAATTTCCAACCCTGGCAGCTCACAGTACGTTAGTCTCTCGCGAAGTGTCGAAGGATGGGAACATGTTACTCGTTTCCAATTTTTAAGTAACGTGGTTCGTTGGAAAACCAAGACGTGAGCGCGTAAAATACAAGTTCCGATAGTGAGATTTACGATGTCGTAAAGGGAATATAAAATTGACAATTGTTGAGTTTGGTCTGTGGATTCAGTTTAGAACTTTACAAAGTTTTTTCAGTGCTCTAGAGTGAAGTGCGAGTGTTTATTAAATAAACTGTTGTGTTGACTACTACTTACAGTTGGAGTTTCATTCAAATTGGATATTTGATCAGGTAAGGTTAAAAATACTGATTTCTTAAACACTTAAATTATGGATGATGAAGAGGTATGCAAACATCAAGATTTGACTGTTTAGTTGTTCAAGTTTTGAAAATATGTATATCGAAAATAAAATACGTAATTATACATATTTTTAAGTTTCGATTATAAGTAAATATAGAAGAAAATAAATGTGTCGAGCTTGGTCCTGTCATCCTGTGGCTTGGAACTTTTACATTTACTAATAGCATTTTCCCATTAACGCATTAAGAGACAGGTGCCCTCTCTCGGATCTTATTTTTAATGGATAATGGTAACGCTTTGATACGTCAAGGGCTGAGACATCTTAATTCCTCCCTTCCTTCCGTACTTTACATGCTTTTCCCTTAGCATAATCGCTGAATATGGTACAAACTAATTTGGCTTCAAATCTATGTTAGTTGACTTGCACTGTTAATGTGATGTGATATAAGATATTATAGGTAAAAAAACGTGATTTGGCCACTTCAAATATCAGCGATATAACTGACGTTTTAAATTACTTAAAATTAAATCACTTTAATTTAATAGGTAGCTATAATTTGCCTTATAAAGGTTGGTAATTCAGTGGATGAACTTGATTTCTGTGGGTGCCTTTTAAATTAATACTCATGATAATACATATTTCTACTCACAACAGACGCAGGCCAAAAATTCATAGAGAGCACCAAAGTACAATAATTATAGGTACGCCTTCTGTGAAAATTGTGCCATTATAAGGCAACCTTTTAATAGTAATAAAACAGGTTCCGAAATTGCTAATGTGTTAAGTTGAACGAATACACGGAAAATAAAAAATGTGTTACCAATGGCAGACAGAAATATGCAGAAGCAAAGGAAATAATTTAAGGGTGCCAAACTATAATATTTTGAATTAAATTAAATTGCATATATCAGTAATAATAATAAAATATAATAAATAAGATAATTATTTAATAATGAAAATATGTAGCATGCTGTCGGTGTTGAATTGTTTCGTTTTATTTGGATAAATCTATGGCTTCCTATTATTTTTACTAAATTTTCTTTGTTTAAGAACTACTATGGCATTGAACTGTGTATACCAGAGGAATAACATAATAATATTCAGTTCAATTTATCAGTTAGTCAATTTCTGTTGGTTTAAGTAAGAGTTTCCTTTTTGTAATGTTACAAAATTATCAAGTTAGCTGTCATGAAATTTAATAAAATTATGGCGATATAAATTCTAAGTTCGAAGAAAGAATATTCATGTTATTTGCTTCATTCTTCTCTCTTTTTTCTTTTTTCTTAGTCAGCAATGTATCAGTGATGCCTTTGGATGGTATTATACAATGACATTAGTTAATGGTTGACAATGACCAGTGAAAACCTAGCGGTTAGAAAGTTAGTCTCCCAAACGCAGGGGCCCGAGTTCAAATCCTGGCACGCACCTTTTCAGTTATGTGCGTATTAGAAGTTAATTATCACTTTCTTCGGTGAAGGAAAACATCGTGAGGAAACCTGTACACCGGAGAGTTCTCCACAATGTTCTCAAAAGTGTGTGAAGTCTACCAATCCGCACTTGGCCAGCGTGGTAGACTATGACCTGTACCCTTTACATTGTGAGAGGAGACCCCGAGCCCAACAGTGGGACAGTTAAGGGTTGCTGCTTGACGATGATCAAGATGATGATGGGAATCCGGTTTGTCGGCTAGTCACGTAAAAAAATAACATATTAACAACATTGATACACAATAATGGCTAGTATCGGACTGGCCGCGTCTTTTTCCGCGTTTTCCACGATAATATCGACGCTTGAGAGGAAAAAAATACTAAGCGACATTGAGCTAACTTTACAGGAGAGCAATTTAAAGTTGGAATTTTTAGAAAAAAAAAAATCATATATTTTTTTGTAATGCTCCTGTCGACGTTATTGTTACTGTTTTGGAATCCTTATTTTATCGTCTATATTGTGGCATAAACAACAACTTTTCTAAAAACTCCATTGTAAATTACTCTCCTGTAAAGTTAGCTCAATGTCGCTTAGTCAATTTTTCCTTTCAAGCGTCGATATGTATCGTGTAAGATATTTTAGATTCTGGTCAACCTGTGTGCTAAATTTCACGAAAATCCGCTTAGTATTTTTTGCGTGAAAGACTAACAAATCTCCATACATATACGCGTCTTCACAAACTTTCACATTTATATTAGTAGGAAGTTGGATAGGATGATAAGTTGTTTTTACTTGTAAATCATTCGCCTTTTATTATAGTCATTTTAAACTTAAATTTTAATATAAGTTCATTCACTTTACAATATCTTACATAAACCAATTCAGATTCTTAAACTAATTTTAATTGAAAAAAGACATCAAATAATCTTAAAGTTGGATAACTAAAAATAAATTGGGGATTACACAGAATATTTGAGCACGAATTACAAGAGTTCATATTGGACGTAACAACTTTTTCATAACTTATTATTAGTTATTTGAAATTCTTTAGCGTCATGAATGTAATGTAGAATTATTGAACTCAGAATCAAGATAGAATAGATTATGTCGCCAAAGTATCAACAATTCAAAACCTTAAGCTCTTGTTACGAATAACCAGTTGGTTAAGAAAATATTTTTCTTACCTTTGTATTTTTTATGAGTTTTTTGTTTTGATGAGCCTTTGTTTAACAATTTTATTAGCGCACCGACTCAAATGAATAAATAAGCGTTTTAGATGAAATGTTTTACTTTGCTTTTCTTCTTCACCAAAATATTAGGTTGAATAAATTCTTAGTATCCGCATATTTTGAATAGTCCAGAAAAAGGTTACTTTGAGTTGGATTAAGGAATGTATTTTACTGTAACAATTTTTTTTTTATTTATTTGAGATTTTTTTGTGGAAAACGTACATAAAGAGAGATAAAACAAGACAGGTAATCAATAAATCAAACAGAACTACAACCGTAGTTTCTTTCATACAATATTTTTAAAAATTTGTAATGCTCGTAATGTTCCATACATTTAATATAGATCTCATACAAGAACAATTAACCTAAAACTAAAAAAAAACTTAAATAATATAAAAATAATACATAACTAAAATATATTATTAAAAGGAGTCCCTTTAGGCAAGGTTCCGAAGATACTGGCAGCGTTCCCTCTTTGAATAGCTAGACTAATTCTTTGTCCAAGGTAGCTGCCAGCTCTTCGGTCTCCTGTGACGTTGACTAACCTTTTTGCTATTTCCTTAAAAAGACTTATAGCGCTAGGACCCCACGGACCAAGGGTCTCGACACCGAATGGGACAAAATCATATTCGGAGCCTAGACCCCTGTATTTGTTTGATTTAGCTTTTTCAGCCGCTTCACAAGCCGCACCAGCTCTGTTGTTGGTTCCATGTAGATGGGAATAATGATCTCATACATATAAAGATATAAATCGTTACTTTACTCGAAAATAGGAAAACAGTTGAAATAATGTTACAACTATTATGGTGGCCATACACGATCAATTATACTTGTCAAGTTTGCAGCGGACTTGACGCGATATCCACTAAACTTGACGGTGTATGGCCACGGTATGGCTATCTGGCTATATAGCTATCTCATGTACACTGGATGCCGCATCAAGTCAAACTCCATTTGACAAGTAAACTTGATCGTGTATGGCCACCGTTTAAAGCAATAACACATAATTGTCCCACTGCTGGACTCGGGGTCTCCTCTCACAGTGAGGGGTACCGGCCATAGTCTACCACGCTGGCCAAGTGCGGATTCGTGGACTTCACACACCTTTGAGAACATTATGGAGAACTCTTCGGTGTGCAGGTTTCCTCACAATTTTTTCCTTCACCGAAGCAAGTGATAATTAAACTATAATACGCACATAATATTTGAAAGAGGTGCGTGCCAGGTTTTGAACTCGGGCCCCTGAGTTTGGGAGACCAACGTTTTAACCGCTAGGCTATCACTGCTTTTTACCCACAGTTTAGCGGTGTTTAATACATCCTATAAATATCATATATGTGAAAGTTCGATTGTGAGGATGTAATTATGGAATTGTGTGACTAAAAGGACGATCACCTACCCGATGGTCCGACACCATAAAAGAGATTATAGGCATACCAGTGACCGACGCTCGCAGGAAGGCAGAAGACAGGGTGGCATGTCCTGCATACTTAATTCCTTTGCCGACTGTACCTAATAATAACGCTTCACACGCTTCATACTCATAGCCCCACACTAGGATTCCCTGTGTCGTGGGTGCTATGGACAACACACAAGACAAGGACATTCACACCCAGACGGAGAACAGAAATTCAAACTCTTCATTCAAATTACTGCCTCGCTGGGAATCGAACCCAGGACCCTTGGCGCGGCGATCCGGCATGGTAACCATTGCGCCACACGGGTCGTAATAATATTTTAAAACCATGCAGGACTACGAATATTGACTTCCTTTTGTGATTGACGTTCTTGAAGACCAATTGATAATGACTCTGCTTGCGAGCGGATTCAATTCGTGACCGGAGATTCGAATAATGTGACTTAATGTGAATTTATTGTTGTGAATCTTAGTACGAGGGTGTGAATGTGTGAACGTTTCTGCTTTCGTCTGCGTCTGAAAGTCTATATAATATTACTATAGACTTTAACATTGTCTATAATATTATTATATTATTATGGACTATGAAAAAACGCTCACACATTCACACCCTCGCACTACGGTTCACAGCAATAAATTCACTTTCTGTAGGATAACTGTCACCATGTAAGGACCATTGGTCCATAATATTATTGGAGATTGATTACAAGTATGTTATAATTATTCCAATTATTATAATTCCAAGAAGAGGCCAGCAACGCATCGATGACACCCCCAGTGTTGCTAATGTCCATGGGCGGCGGTGATTACCTACCATCAGGTGACCCTTCTGGTCGTTTGCCTGCATATGGCATAAAATAATCAAGTACTTGTCATGTTCACTAGTTCTGACGAATTAGATACCAATTCATAATAATATTAATACTACAAGATAATATATCGAACATATTATAATTTGGTACTCTATCATAATGAGTATAAAAAAGGTATTCTGCTGAAATCAATTAATATAACATAAAAAAAAGAATAAACAGATACAAAGTAAACATGTATTGTTTGCTTAGGTTATTAGATTCTTATATCAAAACAAAAAGGTAAGAGGTAAAGGTTTTTCTATAAATACACCTCAGTTATAAGGTTGTGTTAGAATTTATTTATAATATTCTATACCAGATTTCGTCAGGGTCTTCGCCTGAGAAAGAATAATTGTTTCACAAACATATAAACATCCAATTCATCACACGGGAACGTGTAATCCGATTAGCGCGTGATGCTTACCAAAACATCGAAATATCTAGGCATCTTCGCAAACTTTCGCATTTATAATATTAATAGGAGCTAGGAGGTAGTAACCTGCCTTTTGTTTGCTTTGGGTACTTATGTTTAAATAAACGTAAATACCCCTGAAGCTACTTATTATTATAATTATGTAGCCTATTTTGTTATAATTAAATAGCCTAGTTTTCCTCATAGTGGGTATTATAAATAAAAAAAAATAAGCTAGCCACGATCAAGTGTACTAGTTAATTTTGTACTTTGAATTGATGCGGCATCAAGTTTGCATGAGATAGCTATGTATATGGCCAGATAGCCATACCCCGGCCATACACCGTCAAGTTTACTGGACGCCGCGTCAAGTTCACTGCAAACTTGACAAGTATACTTGATCGTGTATGGCCAGCATAATATATTAGTAACCAAGTAACTGCAGATGAGATCTTTGCAACTTCTCAATAACCTCTGACACGTGTTAAGCATGACCTAATACTATACACAGATTTAGCTCCAGGCGAGGAAATCTTTAACTTTTAACGGCACAGTCACAATTTTTTTCTTTGGTTACATAAACGACTATACCGTGTATTAAGTTTTCAAACTATTAGCTTGTATTTCCGAAAAACTTGAGCAATTGCAATCAAGTAACCTAGAGTAGCTTAGAAACACCCTACAACACGGAAATGCTTATCAAATTGCCATTAATTGATCTCCTAATTTCTGGTTGCGACCAAAATTGCTTAACACGGTCGATCGATTAACCGTTTCAAGATTAAGCTAAGACAAATATTGCTTCCAACGTTAAGGTAAATAAAATCAACCCACAAAATCATTCCTTACTCTGCTAATGAATAGATATGAATAAGATCAAGAAAATAAGTCAAATGAAAAAAATTTTTTTTTTTTAAACGCTTTTATTTCAATAATGTTTAGTTTATAAAATTAGCTACAAGTTGTGAAAATTTCAAGTCTCTACGTAAAATAGAACATAGAGAATTATGCGTCTAAAGTCTGAAAATCGTTTTTTTTAATTTAACAACAAATAAACAATGAAAATTAGTTTAAAATATGATTTTCGTGTATTGTCATCGGAAATACACATGTCTGCCAAATTTCATCAATTTTCATTAAAGGGAAGTCATTCAAATTAACGTTACAAGATTTGATGCTCCGAAGTGAAAGTAAATAAAAGCGTTTAATGAAACGAAAATAAACTTATCATATAAAATAATCATAATTTTACCAAAAACCTTTGAAAAACGGATACCAAAATCGCCATATTATTTATAACTACACATTATATTTATAGAATTCCCCTAATTTCTAGTATACTTATCCCATCCTAAGATTTGAATTTTGCTAAATATGAGACCAATCTGAAAGCCACCTTCAAATGAAAAGGATTTTTCAAATCGGTTTATAAATGACATATTTCTATTTAACAAACATTAACAAACAAATAAGTTGAATCCTAAAAAAATTTTTTTTTTAAACGCTTTTATTTCAATGTTTAGTTTATAAAATTAGCTACAAGTTGTGAAAATTTCAAGTCTCTACGTAAAATAGAACATAGAGAATTATGCGTCTAAAGTCTGAAAATCGTTTTTTTTAATTTAACAACAAATAAACAATGAAAATTAGTTTAAAATATGATTTTCGTGTATTGTCATCGGAAATACACATGTCTGCCAAATTTCATCAATTTTCATTAAAGGGAAGTCATTCAAATTAACGTTACAAGATTTGATCCTTTGATGCTTTGATGCTCCGAAGTGAAGCTAAATAAAAGCGTTTAAAAATACAACAGAGTTGAGAATGCCCCTTTTTTAACCGACTTCAAAAAAGGAGGAGGTTCTCAATTCGACTGTATTTTTTTTAATGTTCGTTACCTCAGAACTTTGAACTGGGTAAACCGATTTTGATGATTCTTTTTTTAATCGAAAGCTGGTGCTTGTCGTGTAGTCCCACATAAAGAGTGAGATCTGACAATGGAATCCATGTCAAAAGCATATAAGTCTTTTTGCATTAAGTACGTGCGCGATAAATGGACGATTAACTCAATATCACGCCAACCGATTTCGATGATTTTTTTATTGGATGTACTTCATTTAAAGTCGGTTAATTTTTTGTTAAAATTTTAGATTATTTGAAGTCATTAAAAAATCTTATTGTTGGCAGTACTGTAAATTGTAATGTAAATTGAGTTTTAATATGCCAATGACAGAACATCTATAAAAGTCACTGATAATGGTGTCGGATGTTTGTCTTTTGGACCATAAATATGCTAAATGGACATGTTACTGACCTCGGCATGACTTCAATGCGCTGTGATAGTAATCTGCTTTCAGTTTATCCATGTAAATTGATTTAAAATAATATTTAATCACAATAAGTAAACGAAGTGTTGATAAGAAACGACAAACACAAAATTAAATCTGAAGACAAAACATCGGTGATCTTTTTGAGATTTCTTTTAGATGTTCGTTATTATTTGTATTTCTCATTTTGGCAATTTTTAAATCTAAAAATACATTACACACATAACACATACACACATAAAATACACACACATACTGAGGCCCATATTAATACACCGACCTCAGCTCGAGAGCACGATTTCAGATCCTACAAATTTTAATGTCACATTTTCATATAATTTGACTCATTTCAGCATCTTATACCGAATCTTGAGATCGCAAAGAACTTAATATCGGTTTATTTATACGGGCCTGAGTCCCGTTTCCTTCGGTAATCTATGGTTTTGATTTCAATAACTATAAATAAACTATTATTACTTCTTCGTCTCAGTCATTAATTGCTGAAGTTTGTGTCTATCTTCAAGTGTTGGTCACTCGGTGCTATTGTTACATCGAGAGCAAAATTAATTACATCGACTAAGAATTAGTATAGATTGCCAATAATGTAAAGATGAACGATAAAACTCAACAGCTTTGCTTAACGCAAAATTTCGGCTGACTGAGCTGTAGACTCTGGCTGAGAGCCAATAGCATGATGGTAGGGAAAAGTAGCCGTGCCTCGTAAAAATCTAGATGCATGGCAAATGATCCATCTGATAGTAAGTAGGATTCATACTCGTAGTTCATTGACATCGGCCTTTGAACAAAGGTGGTTGAACTGCGCATTATTGATTGTGATGGCAGGAAATTTTGTCTTAGATTTATTGCCCAATTTATTGACTTACGTACGTACTTTCATATTAATGGTCGTAGCACACATATCAACTCGTAAACGGAACGTAAACGTATCAACTCTTGCATGTCAGTATTCTTTGTATGAAACTCCCTACTGTAAAGCACACTAATCGGATTCGTAACGTAATCGCCTCGCCTCGAGACAAGCTCACAAACCGCGGTACGGTGCGTGGACGACTTGCCGTACCCGCGCTTACGTCTCACCGTACGCTATCCTTCGACTTTCCGTTTCCTTGTGCACGCCCCGCGCCGCGTCGGCGAACTGCTGTCATTCGAGCCGTAAGCGCGGCGTCGCCTAGCCGTAGCCGAGTCGATATGGAGCTGTTGGTCGGTTGGTAACGCGCTTACGTTAGGTTGACGGCGAGGCGATCCGGTGACGATCCCTTTCCGAGTTGATATGTGCGCTATGACCATAAGTTACGACTTACGTTTGTACTCATTTATTTATTTGTATTCACTGTAGACGGGTTTCTCTTGAAGAAGCCTAGAATATACTCCAACATACTGCTTCTATATCAATTGATGAACGAGTTGAAAGTCTTTATGCCACACTAAGGTCTCCAACATGGATAAAAGACTGCTATCTAAAAATAAGCAACGAGACCTATGACTCTATGTACCCTACGAAACAGAAGGATTCAAGAATTTTTTGCCACAAGATATCGCCTGTTGGTTAACGTGGTTGATTACTTATAAGCCACCGGGATATAAGCACTTAGTTGTGCCAATGTGTGCCATATCACTAATTATGCGTAAGTATAATAGTTGATCCATCAGGAAACTGCGTCTATACCTTCTATAACACTTCTATAACGATGCTTAGTGTACAAGGTTCACGTAGGATTAAAGAGCATTGAATGTTACTAACCTTTGAACTATGACGACCCGGATGAGGTAATGATTACTGCTGAACCAACCTGCCAAGGGTCCTGGGTTCAATTCCCAGTAAGATGGATATTTATTGATAAGTTTGAAATTCTGTTCTCGGTTTGGATGTGTGTTCTTGTTTTTGGGTGTTGTCCTTGGCAACCAACACACAGGATATCCTAGTGTGAGGTTATGAGTGTGTAGCTTTGTATTAGTAAGTAACCTTTGAACTTCCCAGAAGCCTTTTGAAGAAGAATGCGATTATCCATATCAACAGATATCAACCTATTGAATATGTAATAAATTCTACTTTCGCGCAAATCTCTCTAAAACAAAGTGTTTATAAAAGCAGGAAGCGCTGGCTTCTGTCTGAAAGATCATGACGTATTTAAATATTGTAGAACATTCTGCAACATGGAGTCGCTTAAATTTTACTAATAATGGTTACTCGTAGAGACAAACATTCCATTTTGACAATAAAAGCAAAGCAACAACCCATAATTGTCCCACTGCTGGGCTCGGGGACTCCTCTGACAATGTGAGGGGTATAAGCCATAGTCTACCACGCTGGCTAAGTGCGGATTGGTAGACTTCACACACCTTCGAGAACTTTATGGAGAACTCTCAGGTGTGCAGGTTTCCTCACGATGTTTTCCTTCACCGAAGCAAGTGATAATTAACTTTATAATACGCACATAATATTTGAAAATTAGAGGTGCGTGCCAGGATTTGAACTCGGGCCCCTTGGTTCGGGAGACCAATGTTCTAACCGCTAGGCTATCACTGCTTGTTTTGACTGCTTATTTTGACAATACATCCACAAAAGTTAATGAAAATGAGCCTCCAAGGCATATTTTGGGTTTTGTATGTGATAACAACCCTATTACATAATGCCATTGGGTGTAATATAGGTTGTTGGGTTCTCATTCAGAAGCAAGCCATGACACATAATCAAATTAAAGACATGACAGTGGTAAATAAATTTTATTACCAAGCACAAACAGAATTTATTATGTTGTTTAATATCTGATTATGACATCCAGAATAATTAAGAACATATTTATATTCTTAATTTTGTTGTTACATTATTTGTATGATGTTTTATAATAACTCTTTCAAGCTACCGTAATAACGTAAAGATATAATATTAGCAGATAACGAAATATATCCTTTATTTCCTTGTTTATGCACAATGAGCATTATAATGTATCATTAGAAGTAAATTTAGTATTTTCAAATTCGATCATAAAACTGAAAGAAATAACAGTCCCTGCAGAAATTGCGTATAATTTATCAAGCTTGGAGGCACACAAAATTTCTACTAGAGGGAATATTGAAGGAAATATTTTACCAATGTTTATCTTATTTATTGTTCTCACGATGGTTGTTTTTCATATGATCCAAAACATCATTATTTACGATTATAATAATCCTTCAATATTTCCTCCAATAGAATTTTTGTATGTTGTTATTGGTTGGTTGAAGAGTGGTAGCTAGTCAGCGAGTAAAATACTCGGAGATCTACCATTTTCTATCGCCTCATCCGTTGATCAACAGTTAAATAACAGTAAAAAAACTATACACTCATAGGTCACCCCTCACTTAGACATTTGCCATTGCCATTGCCACACACACACATACACACACACACACACAAACACACACACACACACACACAAAGACAACAAAACACACTCAGATCGAGAACAGCTGATATTAACCTCATTATTTCAATCTCTGTCTCGCTAGGAATCTAACCCAGAACCTTTCAAACCGTGGTGTGGCACGGTAACCATTACGCCACGCGGGTCGTCAAATTGACATCAATGTCATACTATTAATTTATAACTCGTGTCAAAAGCATTCTTATGACGAAAGATAACTACAAACTAGATGATGAAAAAAAAAATTAAAACAGACTGCTTGGCTTTGAGTTTCACAAAAAGACGTCTGTGAGTAGGAAAAAATTCTCGACAGTTTCTTACTGCATCTTCTCCCGGGACCACTTACCATAGGGATTTGCTGAAGCGATGGCGTAATTTGACGTTTGAAAAGTATTTTTACAGAACATAATTCGAATAAAATTTCATTCCATTTTATTTCATTTCAGATAATATGTCTTGTAGCTAATTACATACTAGTTACTAGAATAATGTTAGTTAACAAAAAATGCAAAATGGCTTACACATAACACGCGCGTACTTAATGTAAACATACTTTACCCCTTAAACCAGACATTTGAGTTACATCGCAAGTACTTAGGCTGTAA
This sequence comes from Thymelicus lineola, assembly GCA_963932265.1. Taxonomy (NCBI): domain Eukaryota; kingdom Metazoa; phylum Arthropoda; class Insecta; order Lepidoptera; family Hesperiidae; genus Thymelicus; species Thymelicus lineola. The sequence continues at coordinate 5,890,562 of OZ010704.1, forward strand.
CAATAACATTCTTACCTTTTCCCTACTGACGTCATCGTATATAGATATCTATACATCTACAAAGCCCCCATTAACCGCAGGAAGATCTAAAATGTCCTTCTTCTAACCATCCGTCACTCAAAGGCCCTGAAATGGAAACCATTCACATGTAAAGCTCTTTGCGATTTGCATCATCGTTTATTCCGAAGCACAGACATAAGATGGATTCTTCTAAATCCTATGCTAATGTTTCAATTGGAGAGGTCTTATTTTACCATTTTTGTTTACCTCCTTGACTACATACATTGGTTTAGAACGAGACAATGCATCGTTTGTACGGTCACTATTTTTGTTTAGCTATGCAAATAAAGACAACATTAAAAAGTACTAAGATACTACGGTAAATGGTCATAGCACACATATCAACTCGTAAACGGAACGTAAACGTATCAACTCTTGCATGTCAGTATTCTTTGTATGAAACTCCCTACTGTAAAGCACACTTATCGGATCCGTAACGTAATCGCCTCGCCTCGAGACAAGCTCACGAACCGCGGTACGGTGCGTGGACGACTTGCCGTACCCGCGCTTACGTCTCACCGTACGCTATCCGTCGACTTTCCGTTTCCTCGTGCACGCCCTGCGCCGCGGCTACCGCTGCGTCGGCGAACTGCTGTCATTCATTCCGTCAACCAGCGGCCGGCGAGCCGTAAGCGCGGCGTCGCCTAGCCGTAAGCGCGGCGTCGCCTAGCCGTAGCCGAGCTTACGTTAGGTTGACGGCGAGGCGATCCGGTGCCGATCCCTTTCCGAGTTGATAGGTGCGCTACGACCAAAAGAGGTAAGAGGTGCTAAAGTACTAAGGTAATAGAGAAAATGAAGAATTGAATAAAGATGCCAGTTACAGTAACACTGATACACTTATAATAATTTTTAGTATAATACGGGTACTCACGATATATATTTTATTTTATACGCCGATATTTCGACCCAGTTACAGGGATCGTGGTAACGGCTAGACTGCGGTGACGCGGAGAAACTCTTGACAGGTTGACAAACGACGTTGATATTAGTCTTTGACGGATGACGGATGTCAAGAACCGGATGCTGGATGTCGGATGACGTTTGACACTAATACATCAGTCTGTCTACCTTACGTCTCGATCGTTTTTGAGTTTTGTGAACCATATCACGACACACTAAACTGATTACATCTTGCCGCACAACACTTGACACTTTTCGAGATTTACATAAACTGACCATTGGATTCCACGTCGGTGCCAATTTAAAACCGTCCTCCTAAATTAAAATATTTGGAGTGTTTTTTTATTTCTATGGCTTCACGCACTAGCCGTGGTATGTGGTGGCGTTCCGTGGCAATCACCTGAGGGTTGTGAAGCTCGATCCAATGGTTAGTACCCGATTCGAGAAGATGTTCTGCAACAGCTGATTTATTCCCGTCGTTCTTTTTGACTGCTGCGATGTGTTCTTTAATGCGCTGCGATATCGATCGTTTTGTTTGTCCGATGTAGCTGTTTCCGCAACTGCAACTAAAAAATGTTTTCAGTCCGCGATGAGTTAAGTCTAAAATCATGTATTATAATAATTTATAGAAACTCACATACAAACACGGTATATATACACACACCTGACGTTATCCTCTTTCCATAAATCATACGTGAATTTTCTCTATACACGTGTGTGCTTACCATCACGTGACTAATCTGCTTCTTTGTCTGCGTTTTCTATAAGAAAAACTAAAATTAAGGGAAATTATTTATCCTCAAAACGTGTCGAAAGCATCACCTAATCTCATGTAACGTAATATACAACCAATTTTGGGTAATGTTTATACTGTGCGTGAGTAGAATGTAATATGAGGATCAAACGCGATATAATCTATGACTTATTAGAGATTTACTCGACGAGAGATAGCCGAAATAGTACCAAGAATTTCAATTTACCCGACATTGACGTCAACAAAACACTGATCACATGTTGTGATACGAAATGTCTAAGTCCTATGGAATGTGTAATACTCACATGAAATCGTAGTGTATTTTTGTAGTAACATTTTTTTTCCTGTCGTTCTGTGATATCTTGATGTGAATGTCTTATTTGTTCGTTTATTAGCATATGTGGGTCAAATATTGCTAGCTGTAGAACCAGTTCCTCTCCAATCTGGAGAGCCAGTCATCAGAAAAAATCTGTTAAATACTCGTACATACTATTCATTACTAAGAGAACTGCGAAGTTAGGACTGCTAATTTAGGTTAGTACTGTTAAGTAAATATTAGTTACCCTTAATATTTGTCTCACAAGAGGTTGAAGCGAGGGTTCCTGGGTTCGATTCCCGGCTGGGGCAGATATTTATGTGACAGATATCTCTTTGTACTCGGGTCAAAGGTGTCATTGTGATGTGTTATAATATGTGTCATCTATGCCACTCGCGACACAGGTAAAAACCACCTGCAGGGTTATGAGTGTGTAATTAATATATTTCTTATTTTTATTATATTATAATGACAACACACAATGTATACGGTTGAAGTTATGTAAATCTCCAATAAATAAAAACCTTGTTGTGTCATTTAAATAAAGAGCCATATTGCCACAGAACAATATAATTATTTTGAAGAACATTAGATCCGTTCAAAGCCCAAGAATTACACAAAGTTCCGACAGTAGAGGATTACGCACTGTGGAAGCAATTACATTCAAACTTGATTTTACTTTACATCACTTGATAATAAAGCTGAAATAAGGTTTTCAACTTTTGACTTAACGATATTATAAGTAACTTTGTTTAAAGTATTATACTCATCATTGTCTATTGCGAGCGATTAAGCTGAGAAAGATGTTTTTGTTTATAGAATATCAGTTTTATTATAATTAACAGTTTCTGTAGATCAATTATGTACTAAGACTGATTAATTTTTACATTACAAATTTTACATCATTGAAGACATTTTAAATAGTAAATTTTTACAATAAGCTTTGGCTAAATTAAGCATGGTACATAAAATATGTATTGGAATTTATTGATTAAACATTATGTTATTAATGAGATAGTAAAGTTTAAGTGAAAGGACGAGTGTTTGATGAAAATAATATTTGACAAGTCATCGTATCGCAGACACATAAGCCAGACCTTAGTCGAACATAAGTGTAGGAACAAGTCCTTAATTATCGCTTGGGGATTATACACAATGAAAATGTAAGCGGTGGCTGAAAATCATTTTCTTGTGGTAAGTAGAATTAAGGTTGGTTTGGGACGAACGTTTTCATTAAAATTCATGAATTTTATGGTAGTTTTTGTTGGTTCTTTAGTCGTAAAGATAAACTTCCAACTTCCTCATAAAGTTATATTGCCTATTAGATATTTTTTATCTACTTAGTTTAAATTTTGTAAACCAGAATCATTATCACCGCACAACATCTTAGGGAGGAAGGACTGGCTGAAAACCAGCGCTTCACGGGAGCCCAGCCCCGCGTTAGCAAAAGCTGAGCCAGCTCCTATTGCCATTTTATTTTAATTCTAATTATTTTTATTGATGTAATTGTATATGGCAATAAAAAGATTTTATTATTATTATTATTATTATCATCATCATAACCCTTAATCATCAATGGAGTATAAAGATAAAGGAGGAATTACTCTGTTGTGAAAATATCCGTCAAACTGCGTTAAATTGGTGGCGCTACGGAATCAACAGGGTAGGACTACGTTAAACTTTGAAGTTTGGTATACAGGACTGTCACTGTCTATCTTCAGTCCGTCAACAATTGCTACAATCATATCACCCTGTGCTGACGCTAGCGCCATGTTACTGCTTTCAGCTCAACACTTTTTCAACTTTCCCCTTATATGATTCAGTTCTCCTTTATAGTTTGGAGTATAGAGGATACTCCATGCATGCTAGTCAGCTTAGTAATGGGAACGTTATGTATTATTATAATAACTGGATTATCATTATAATCTCAGAAGGTGGTTTGTATAATCGATCGTAGTTTTAGTTACCAAGTGAGGATGAAGACAAAGAGAGGGTAATTTTAGCCCACATGTATGTACGTAGTTCGATAAATAAAGGTCAGTTTCTGAATTCTGAACGTATATATTATAATTAATAGAATACCCACAAATTACATACATATTATTGTTATATATGAGCCGAAAATAGAAACACGCATTATTTGTATGTATTTGGAATAGAAGCCCTAGACGATCATGCCGCATGACATGCATTTACGTAAAGAGCAGAAGACTTACTGTACTACTTAGGCTGCAATGCGTTAAAATGATTAATGGTTTACATGACAGTCCATCATGCGAATATGCACGCTTAACATTAATCGGTCCCTAGACGATTCTATTCATGTTCAATTGTAGTCTTCAATGTTACAAGCATTCAAATGAATTGCCTTTCTTCCTTTAATAGGGAAGATGGGCATGAATTACCGCATTAGTGGAATCGAAAATAGTGCCTAGTTTAGTACGTAAAGATGTCGTTAGTGCAGTGTGTCGATCACAATTTCATATCAATGAAAGGAAACCGATCGGGACGGAAGGTGGACAGGCTTATCTTGTCATTAGTATTATAATTATAATAACTTCAATCAATTTTCAACTGTCAAGAGTTTCTCCCCATCACCGTAGACTCACCGTTACCACGATCCATGTAACTGGGTCGAAATATCGGTATTATAAAATACGAATCGTAAGTACCCGTTGCATTTAAAATGTTTAGTTCTCGTAGATTTTAGAACATACAGTCAATTTAACGTGACCCGTGATGTTCCAGCTCGTAAAATTTTACACTTGAAAAGTTGCCAGAATCAACAGTCATTATTCTAACGTTTACTAAATAGACTGCTCGTTCTGTGGAAATTATAACTTGAGTAGTAATAAACATTACAAGAGTTAATTATGTCTGAACTTGACACCTTCAATTTGAAATAATGTGAAATTGAAAGCAGCTTGAGGCGACGCAATTTGTTTCAGAATTGGAAGTAAACTAGACAATTTAATTAATTATCTGTCGAGAATTTATAAGTAACTGACTATATTATAACAAAATTGTCGTCATGATTCACCGTCTTACTAAGGGATATTTTGATATATTATTGTGTTTGATCTTGGAAACGAAACTCAATTTTATACTTATTGAATTTACATATCTCAGTTTGATTTTATTAATCAATTGAAAACTAACAAATCCCAGAACAGCCTTCCAAACTTTCATGGATGGCAATTAGTTACTTAAAAATAACAAAGTTATTTGAAGGATGTTTAAAGTGTAAAAGTCAAGTAAGTTTGTTTTGTTTGTCCTCTTAAAACTCATACATTCAAAAGTGAATGAAACTGTCGTGAGTATTAGGAAACATTTCTTGGAAATCCTCTTCGTGGCAGCGTGGCATATCGCCAGAAATGTGGGAATACTCAGTCTTCAAATCCCTTACACATCCGCCAAACGGCAAGACTTAGCAACAGCTTCTTTTGACTGCTTCAAATACAAGTAGATAAATACAATACTTACTTCTGGCTTATTTATTTTCTGTAATAATCTTTTGCAGTGAAATTTTAAACTGTGCCAAAATTGAGAATAAAATTCGTAACAAAATACAGTTGCCAAAGAACTCTTAAATTTAACTTATTTGACAAGTTGAATCTACTATCTATCAGAACCCAAATTATAATGCGGGTCCTCCTTTTCATTTCACTTACAATGGCATCGATGATACCTTTCTTTGGTGCTTCTAATGTCTATGTACGCCGGTGACCTTACCATGCGGTTGTCTGCTCCTTTTTCGACAAGTTACAAAAAAAATAACAAATTATTATAATTTTTTTAAACATTGCCCGACAGACACACTTTTGTCCATAGTTGATCGCTTTGACAGCAAAAAGTAAATAATAGTATACCTATTGACAATTGAAATGCCCCTAATGGAAAATCTGTTTGTATCTGTTCATAAATTTTTATGTCAAATTAAATAAAATTCACTCAATTTAATAACTCTCCTAAAAATTACTGGTCCGTTCTACATTTCTGAAAAATATAATGGTTATAATTTTTCAGGCATACTATATTGTCAGTCATAATATCTTACGCCACAGTTCAGGGAAAGATAAATGTCCCCTCTCACAATAGTCGACAAATAATGAAATGAAATTTATTAGAAATTCCTGTCAGAATGGAATGGAAATAAATTCTGCTTTATCGTTATAAAAAGTGAACAAAACAAAATTGACTTTGAAAATGTAAATGCAGAACCTACAGCTTGCTTGTTTTGGTCCAAATTATTTCCACAATGATTAGAGCGGCTTTAAAAGACCGATTTAGAAGATGTATTCAAGATAATGTAAATTTCTAATAGTTTTCAATTAGTATTGGTTACGAATAACCTGTGAGTTATGTTGCAAATAATAATATTATATAATGACGAATAATGACGCGTTAGGCGCCCTTGTCATGATCGTTATGCGTATATCTTCAAATCCCGGCTTAAACATGCCAGAAACACCGAAGTTCGAATTACTTACGTTTGACTGAAACCGGGCCCTGATAACTCAATTGTTTTCATGTTTCAAATACAAAATTAATTTAATGAACAGTTTTGAAACTTAAAATTTAACCACTGTGCATTTTTCGTAATGATTTTTATGGAAATAGTTAACAAAGAAGCTGCTGATCCACCTGATGGTAAATGGCCATATTAAGAAAGAAAAGTAGAAAGAAAGAAATTACTGGCACTGAAGAGTCTCAAGCCCCAGCTGAAATACAACGAGTCATTTGGCGGCCGATTCACGCGGTGTGTTAGCTAGCAGGCAGATTTCATGCTAGATTTCAAGGCTTCCCAAGCAAGTGATGTTGGAGATTCAATGATCAATGGAGAAGCCGTACTAGAGATTGAGCTCGTAAACAATATTAGCAAGTTCTAAGCCCATGGAACAACGGACGATCCATTTAAACAAATCTTAGTAATTATAAATGTGAGACTGTTTATTGCTCTTTCACGTAACAACTACTGAACAGATTTTCATGAAATTTAACACACAAGTAGACAATGAGCTGGAATAAGAGATAGGGTACAAATTATTCCAGAAAACGTGCGTAAAGCCACCGCGGGTAGAGCGCTAGTATTGTAAATATCTTAATGCGATCGATTTTATCATAACGACATTGAGGTCAAACACAACGCTTACACGAAAACAACGAAAGGTCGGAAGTTAACGAATTCTGATTTATATTTGGTATGAATCAAGCCTCAAAGGCTAGGGATTTATCTATGGGTTGACGTTAATGTGAATAAAATTGGACAAGTGTAGAATTTTTTATGATGTGGAAATAAAATGATACGTAAAATATTTCAATAAAATTTCGCACAAAATATAATAATTATACCTCTTTGAAATCCAAAAAGCAAAAAACTGCAAATATGATATACTAGTGGATACCCGGTGTGTGTTACTAAATTTTCAAATCGGGAATAAGTTTGAATGTTTTCATGAGTGGACCGAATGTGTCTATGTATTGTTTTCATGGTATCAAATCATTTTTACATTATTGTCTTTCAAATGAAACCAGTATGGCGCATATCGTAGTATTGGTTGGATGGTTTCAAAATCTATAACGTACATTGCCACAAAATGATGATTATTATTTTATTATATTACCAAATATAATTACAATTTTAATGTCAAGATCTGCAGGTTAAACATAGGTACATATCTAAAATGAATGTTGTTGGCCACAGTCTTATTTGTTATTTTACACCTTAGTTTATTTCAATATCTTGAAAGGTTCTGTTCAACGCTACAGTGTTGTGAAAAGTGTTGCTGATACATCCATTGGCGACAGAGGTCATTTACCATCACGTGGATCGGTAGCACCTTTTTCAGATAGTTAGTGACTTAATGATATAATTATGATATTTATCAATCATACATGTTAAACACAGAAAACAGGCTTTGTGTTTGACATGTATGAAAGTATGGAGGATAAAGGTAAAGGAAAACTGACTCTAAAGGGAGCTAAGTTAAAAAAGTGTCTAGCTGTATGCAGTAAATTGGCTCCAGTGTAAACGTCAAATTCGTGTTACGAAAGCGGTCACGTGACACTTTTTAGCCAATCATGTCATTTAAAGCCCGAGAAATGAATTGCCTGGAACATGAATGGTTTTATAAAAGTTCTTAATAGGCCCGCTGTATACCAAACTTCAACTGCTTTCGTAGTCCAAAACTCTGTTGCTACCGTGACGCCACCAATTTTACGCAGTTTGACGGATACTTTTTCACAAAAGAGTCATTTCTCCTTTACCACAATGTATGAAAGGCAGATAAGGCTTGAAAACATGTCACGTGACTGAATTCCACAGAACAAAGTCATAACTTTACTTTATAGCATATAGTTTATCCGTGTTCAGTAAGACTGTAAAGGTTATATCTATGTCATAAAATCGTACATAAGTCTGTCTTTTATCTGGGCTTATGGGTGCCTTCAATAAGATTACGTACGTCATATTGGCTTATATGTAAAGTAGATGACCTCATATTGTATTCAGATTGTGTAGATACTATAAGTCAAATGTGGAAACAAAGTGAATATACTGAACATGTTAAAATAAATATTAGACGTTTTAGGTCTATACTCAGATTTACTAGTAGCTACTTTCATTTTATTTCTTAATACTTGCAAAATAAATACAAATCAATTCAATCGAGTGTGTTCATTATGTGTATCCGAGCGATTGGATGAATGCTGTTTTGATATGAGGATTGTATGAATAGAAAAGAATATGATTGATTAATACTGACGACGAATGACGGTATACGTGAAGAACTATGAATATGTTAGTCAAACTTTACGCCGTTAGATAAAATTATTTTGTCCGCTGCAAAAATTCACTTTCACGTAGTATCTTAAGGCTGACAAATATTTAGGTAGCTAATGTTGTACATTTATAACAGTTGACATAAGCCGGTCAGTATCTGTAGAAATATTAGGATATAAGAATTTTGAGACCTAGGATATCCGACACTGCCACCGATCAAGTAAAAATATTGCATGGACTTTATGAGAATTGTGGTAGCCAGATAATTAATGATCCTGCCACCACGCGGAATATTATGAGTTTTAAAAATATAAAAAATAAGATACATTTTGGGTTAAAGTTCTTTCATTTATTTGTGCCTAATAATTATAATTATTGCGTCTCTTTAACATTCCGACTTATGATATATATTCCTTTTACAAAAATACTTCCTATTTTGTTTATTATCAATTATGTTAATCAATAAAGTGAATTATAAGTACATTAATTATGATGGGTCATCGAAATAATTGTCTGAAGTTACTCACAAAGAAGGTAATCGGATGAAGAAACTGATAATTATTAATTTCACTCCAACAATATCAATACAATTGTCAACATGATACATCCTTAATTGGATTTATTAAACTTCTTTTTAGTTAAGAATACTTTTGTCAAAAACAATACCGTGTACTAAAGAAAACTAATTTTCTATCTAAGGTCTTTTTAAACGATTTTATTTAGCTTGTCTTGTTTATTTGTTTGGGCCACATCTTGCGAGCTTAATTAGACCTACTTTCTCTTATCGCAAGGAGTTGAAATTTTGCTTACTGCTGTAGTTCTGATGACTGTACAGTTTTGTGGTAAGCATGACCTCGGCTTGAAATGACTTTAGGTCGTAGCTCATCTACACGACACCGCTCCCACCCAACCAAAGTATGAGAATTCAAAATAGACTTAAAATCGTGCTCTGTAGGTGCACTTTACAGTAAGGGAACATACCAAAACCACGTAACCCATTTTTTCCAATTTTTTATCCCCCTCCCCCCCCTTCGTGACCATCCGTAGTATATGAGAAGACCCCCCCCCCTCCCCCCTAGTTTTCACGTGGTAATTGATAAATACGGTTTTCAATACTTTTTTGCAAAAACAGAGTTAAAAAATAATAATTTTGCTTATATTTGACGACTTTGTGGCGCAATGGTTGCTAAAATATTGACTACGTGACAAAAACCTAAACCCTTCCCCCCTCCCCCCTGTGACCAATCGTGGTGTTTTGAAGACCCCCCTCCCCCCCTAAATGAGGCACGTGGTTTTGGTATGTTCCCTAACAACAAAAATTAGCAGCCCGCGCGCGGAAAGCAAGCTTACCGCAACCTTGCCACTCAATAGTTGCATCTACAGAGCACGATTTAAACTTTATATTTGAATTCTCATACTTTGGTTGGGTGGGAGCGGTGTCGTTTAGATGAGCTACGACCTTTTGGCTCCAGACGAGAGAACTTCTTATGGTTAACATCACAGTGAGACTTTTTTTTCTTTGGTAGATTTACATTAACTATAAAATCGTCTATTCAGTTTTTAAACTAGATATTGTCTTGTTTATCTTAAAGAAGGAAATTAAAATAAGTAAACGAAAAATACAAATATTCTTTATTGTTCACCAATTACAACAAAATTAAAATATATTACATATTTTTATAATAATAAGAAAACAATCGACGGTCTTATTGCTAAGCAAAAATTTCTTCCAGATGACCTAAATAGCGGAAAAATACACAGGACAAAGATTTATTAGGTAGAGTGTACGAATATTTACTACTAAATTTGTGACATTATTAAGGAATTAATAAGCATATAATATAAATACAAATTTAAAGAACATCAAACAATATTTCTATGAACAATGAGTCAACTGCCACATATCGTAAATGGGTACTTAGAGAAAACGACCGAACACTTTGGCGACGTTATTCATTCATGGACTTCACAAAAACTACAGTTCCACCGCAAGTTCTTGCTTCGAGATTGTCCCGAACTTCACGAAACTTCCTTGGATATTGTTTTGTTCCTGGTATCTTCGTAGTAAGAAGTGCTAGGTTTCTAAGGGAATTAGTAGCAATATTAGCATTTGCTTTTATCAGTTGCTTCATACGAGTGTACCATAAGGCTTACCGAAACTTGGTAATAGTTACTTCTAGGTAATAAAACAGCTAAGATCGTTAGGGAAACTAAAGCAATTTGAGAAAATTCTGGATTATTATTTTATATGGGCATTATTGCTATTATTATTTTTCCAAGGTGTCCCGGCTAGATAGCTACTACTCTCTTGCTTAAATCAGCTATCAAACGACTTGTCGTGTTCCGGCTGGGGCTTGAGAGCCAGTTCTTTCTTTATTTTTCTTCTCTTTTTCTTGACCAGTAACGCATCAGTGATGCTCTTGATGTTGCCGATGTCCATAGGTGACGGTAGCCAATTACGATCAGACGGAGCGTCAACTCATTTGCCAACTATTTCCATATAGAACACTTCTATCAGGTTTTCTATAAATAAAAGATAGTTTTCTTCTATGTCCAAATCATGTTTAAGAGATAGTTTCCAAAAAACTTTCCTTGTAAATTGTTTCGGAAAACTATCGGTCTAAGCGGAAGTTCTTAACATCATTATGAACTTTGTTCTTGTTAATCTTTTGAAACAGAGTCTCAACTATAAGCATCTCGACTTATTGTACTCGTAAGTAAAAATATAATTGAGTTTACAAGTTTATAGTGCAATGGAACCTAAGTAAGACTGGATAATTATGATATAACTTTCTTTAATGCTTCTTTAAGAAATATTTATTTTACCTAAGTCTTTATCTACAGCAAAAAATTACAGCCAAAAACAATACAACACTTAGATTTAAGATAAAAGGTGAAAAGAGTTCACGCTCAACGTAATGGTTGCGGCAAAACCACGATCGCTGGTTTTCAGAGTGATCCTCAAATTGTGCAGTTCGGATGATTGAGGGTAATACACATAACAGAACAATAATAATTACTCACTAAAAACTCATCAAAATATCTGATATAATAATTTAATCTACATGTAACTATAATATTTAATTAAAATAACTAAATGACATTACTGATCACTGAATTGGAAAGCTGTTTGTTGAACCAGATGAATCAAAAATATTAATACCCACTTCAAAGACTGTACTTATTTTAAAGCATAAAACTTGCGAGAAAATTTTACAATATCTGGAAACCACAAAAAGTGCAATTTTCTTTAGTAATATCATCTTAATAAATGCCGCAGTGTTTGCCTGCTGCAGTTGCAATTCTTTCTACAGAAAAGCCATTAGTTTAAGTTATTTGATCTTAAGGCTTGCAAAATATCATTCAGATTTCCTTATTATTTTAATATTACATGAGGAAAGAATCACTTCAATAATATGATTTGTATTAACGTGTTCTTAAATAATATTATGATATTTTATTATTTTAAAACTTCCAGGCATAAAAATGTAACAAATAATTAGTACTTATTAGTTTGGTATTAATAGTAACTCATTTATTTTTGATAAAAATTTGGAAATGAAAAAAGCAACGTAGAAAAAATTTAGAGATAACGAAATAATTATATTGTATAGAATAAAATGTGATGATGATACGCCGATTTTATAAGGATTAAACACGGTATGCACTTAATTATTCCATGGGGATAAATAACAAACAATATTTTTTATTCAATTTGTTTAAATCATAATATTCTATTGATATTATTTTTTGATCAGCAACGGAGTAAATCATTGAAAGATTTGTTTAACTTATTACAGAAATTCTCATAAAGGTTTCCATACATATATTTAATATTATTGTTTAATAATGTATTTTAGTTTCTCAGCTTTTGTTCTTAAATTTGAAATAGGTTAGCATATAAAGAAGACTCGAAATATTTAGACACCTCTCTTTATTGTTGGTTGGATTCTTTTCAACGTTTATTCTATCTTCTTTACTAAATGTGCTGTTTTAAATAACGTTCTGTTTTAAACAAGATTTAATTTAAGTTTAGATTACTTTTGTTTGATTTCATTTCTACAAGAGGATATCTGGTTTTTAAATTATTCTTTATATTCGATGTGGTTTTTACCCTTTCAACTTAACGTATTAAAAATTAAAGTTATTCTTTATAACTATTTAATTATCTTGGGAGTGAATTTGTGATAACATGCTAAGTTTTTCTTTATCTAACAATTTGATAAATGAGTTGACGATCTAGCTAACGGTAAGTGGCCACAAGAAAGAGAATGGGAAAGAAATAGCTAATCCAATATCTGTCACCTCTTACAATACACGATCAAGTATACTTGTCAAGTTTGCAGCGTACTTGACGCGGTATCCAGTATACTTGACGGTGTATGGCCATGGTATGGCTATCAGGCCATATAGCTATCTCATGCGAACTGGATTCCGCATCAAATCAAACTGCAAACTTAAAGTACACTTGATCGTGTATGGCCTGCTTTACAATACCCCAGTATGCCAGCATTGGGGTCAGTATTCTACGCCACACAATACAGCTAGAAAATATTATTAGCCGATTTGCTACATATGTAATCGACAGCGGATATAGAAGTCTACATGAGTCGTGTCACGCGAATCTACAATCGAAACCTCCTAAGTGCTTTGACCTTAAGAAGTAGGTAATACTCTGTTGTACTATTTTATAACACTACATTATACCTATTATATACTACTGCGTCGTATAATATTAGGACGCGTACTTATCAAACTTTAAAACTTTTAATCCTTAGACCAACTATTTATTTTTTCTTTTTGTAAACTGATATATTTTTTCTAAAAAACTAAACGACTTCAAAATTAGAAATAACTCAATAACTACTAGTCAGATCTCGCTCAAATTTAGTGGGACCACATGAAAAGCACGAGCTTTCGATTATAAAAGTAAAAAGTTATGAGGTAATACACATAAAAAATACAGTGGAATTGAGAACCTCCTCGTTTTTAGGGTTCTGTAACCAAAGGATAAAAACGGGACCTAATTACTAAGACTCCACTGTCCGTCTGTCTGTCATCAGGCTGTATCTCATGAACTGTGATAGCTAGACAGTTGACATTTTCACAGATAATGTATTTCTGTTGCCGCTATAATAAAAAATACTAAAAATATAATAAAATAAAGATATCAGTGGGGCTTCTATACAACAAATGCAATTTTTTTTTGCCGTTTTTTTGCTTGATATTAATAACGACAACAGGGACGCTTAAAATATTCATAGAATGTTTAGTTGTGTATTATATTAGTATAAATATGTAAGGGGGGCTCCCATACGAAAAACGTGATTTTTTTGAAAAAGGTTATGGTAATAGTGTCTAATGTTGTATAGATAATGGTACGGAACTCTTCGTGCGCGAGTCCGACTCGCATTTGGCCGGTTTTATTTAGAATTTGGTTAAAAACCGGTATGAGGCCACGCACAACGTAGGTTTCGACTATCACTCATTTTATTTCAGATTATTATTTTACATAGCTGATGTATTTGTCACTGCCATGTGGCTAAAAATAATTTCTAATTTAACCCCAAGTGCAGACTGCTAGGCAAGTAATTGACAAGCAGACTCCCCTACCCTCATTGCCAAACAAGAGTTTGCGCCCCACAAATATTTGTTTATGGTATCTGTTTATTTAAGAATATTACTTTCAATATTTATGTAATGTTATCGTCGAATATACGCTTGGTTATTTTGTTGTACAAATAAAATGATGAAACTATGTTAAATAATTAACATTCGAACCTAATTTCGGGTTTGTATGTTGTTTCAACGTTCATTGCTTATTATACTATGTTTTAACTATGAAACAGCAGGAAATGTTGACTTGGAATCAAAATATAAAGCTAATTTATAACATGGCTTATAAAGCCACTTCGTTCCAAGTTGGCCATACATGATCAAGTTTACTTGTCAAGTTTGAAGTGGACTTGATGCGATATCCAGTATACTTGACGGTGTATGGCTATCTGGCTATACAGCAATCTCGAATTAGACATCAAGCTCATTTTTTATCCTTATCGACCATAATAGATAAACAATCTTTGGGAGAGATTTGGCTTGTACACATTATTTTGGAATTTTGAAGCGGGCGCGTCCACCACATCCACCATAATCTAGAACTCCTTAATTTTTTAGTCATATTATCTTACTTTAGTGCATTCACACTATAAAACCGTATTGTTAGCTTTTTAAAACAATTAACTTGTATTCGTAATATAATCCAATTTATCTTTGTGTGTCACGAGTATGCAAATACTGATTAGGGAAAATAACGAACCTCTGATGCCTTTACTCGGTAGCCTAAATGTTTAATTAAACGTCAAAATTCTTGAAGCTGACGAATTTTCGTAGCAAATATTTCTTTCTGACACTGTATTGCTAATTAAATATGTAATATTTAAAATGTATATCGGTGAGGCCATGAATCTCCAGTGAAGGTCCAGGGACGGACCTCTTTATTCTACAGCGCTTGTCTGATGCAGAGGCTGGCATATAAGAAATGTCATGTCATATTTAGATTAGGGAATTGTCAAGAATGTAGAACAGATTATTATTGATCACGTAGTGTTGAAGTACTTTGGAATATTGATGTGAATGTTAGGAGAACTGGAAATATATCATAGTGCAAAGTAAAAGGAATATCATTTCATAACCAATACCATAGAATACCTCCTTCTGCTACATGTATTTAAATATTTAATATGTGCTTTCAAGTAAGAACAAAAAGCGTCTGCATTATTTTGTAAATTAATAATTAGTTTCGTCTGCATGTATAATATAAATGGAACGTGGAAAATTTACTGCGAAGCAGGAACAGTTAAAACATCATAAGAATTTATCAAAATTCAGATCCGATCATAATCGATGACTTTAGTGGTCCTTATCAAAATATACTTCGTTGGAGTCGGGTATTTTGGAAAAAAAATTGATTATCTATACCAAAGCAACGGATAAGGCAATAATTTCTAACACGCACACAATTCTGAAAATTACTGAAACATGAAAGATAACCTGAATAGTAGGTACACAGAAGACTAGTGCGCAAACCATAGCTTCATTTCTATGATGTAGCTCATAATATTGTAACCAATAATGATACCTTGAAGTAATATGGTAACAAATTCAAGGTTATCACACTTAAAGGAGTATTTGCCCTAATAAAATATCTCTTCAGCTAGAAGTTTATTACCCAATAAACCTGTTACCAGCCACATAACTAGTTTAATCTGTAACCTTTGATGGGCACTCGATTCGTAATAAAATTGGGTTAAGGATGGAAGCAAGGAACTGCCTCAAAAGAGTAAGCCGACGCCTTCATTGAATTTGAAATTTAATCTTTTTCACAGGGTTTAAGCGCGAAGGACGCATGGTTTATCATACTTGAGATATATCACGGAATAATTTTGTTTAAAAATAGGAAGCTGTGAATTTTTATGTATTTTTAAATTGCTATTAAAAATGCAGTATATAACTTTTTTTAACCGGCTCCAAAATGAGGAGCTAGGATACAGGGTAATCCTATCTATCGTCATCCTATCTATCAGGGTAACCATTTTTGAACGAAAGGTATAATTTAATCGTTTAATTGTAATTAGTGGATAGTTGTTATTGGCCTAAAATGTGGTTTAATTGTAAGTTTTCATTGTATTGTAGTGGCTGTTACTATCCCAAATAAATAAAATAAAAAATCAGACTTTCAATTACCACTGATGCATATTTTCCTGATTTAATACATTTTCAAACATTATCTATGACTTATTAATTTAAAAATGAGCAGTAAATCGGAAAAATCATTGTAAGACACTGAATATCTCAATTCGTGCCGATTAATTAACTTCAACGAATAAGCAGTGGCGCTTAGTTGGAACGGCCAACCTACCAATACTTTCTTATCTATTATCTTTACGTACTAAAGGAGTCAAGACCATGACAGGGCGATAATAATAAATGGTAATTCAGTAATCCATGAATAAATAAATAAAGTTGTTTGCGTCTCACTCCATTGGATACAAATTCTCCCCCTTGTTTTTGCCGGACGCGATCCATTTCTCGTATCGACGTCCATTCATCTATCCGTGATGTATGGACCTCAAAACAGATATAGGACGAATAGGACAGATATAGGACGGCCGAAATAGGACGTGTTAATTGTGTTGGAGAAAGATTGTTTCGTCAAGACTCGCAAGACTCATAAATCAAGGTTTGGGTTCATAGTGACGTGTATAAACCAAATGAATTTACCCCGGTTTGTGAAACATTCACACAAATGGCCAAATGGTTGGCAAGCGATGTTTCTATAACAAAAATAAATAAATAACACTTCACACTCATAGCCCCACACTAGGATTGCCTGTGTCGTGGGTGCCATGGACAACACACTAGACAAGGACATTTACACCCAGACCGAGAACAGAAATTCAAACTCATCATTCAAATTTGCGCCTCGCTGGGAATCGAACCCAGGACCATTGGTGCAGCAATCCGGCATGATAACCATTGTGCCACATGGGTCGTCTGAATTAAATTAATTATATCCATAATCCTATCCTACTAATATTATGACTGTGAGAGTTTGTATGAATGTTTGTTAATATTTCACGCAAAAAGTACTAAAAGGATTTTCATGAAAAGCACACAGACCATGATTTGGAATAGGATAAGATATTATAGTAATAATATATAATGTAAGCTACATTTTATGACGGAAAACGCTCGCAAGACCGCAGGAAGAGCGCCAGTTGTTTTATATTTTCATAGGTTTTCGTACAGCCAGTCACAACGCGTTGCTCTCTATTTGCACGGCAACGCGTCTGTTGTCGTTTGCCTATAATCTTTTACTATCTGACTGCTCGTATCATTTTTCAGCATAAAATGAACAATATTTTAACGTTTTCCGTCACAAAACAAATAAAATATAAAAACGAGCATTCAGGAAGTGTAAATATGTTTCATCATTCAGAAATATGCATGCCAGTTACTCCTGGTTAATACAATAGGGCTTACGTTTTTGCTCTGTTAATTAAGTACATTTAATAGCGCAGTAGAACACTTTTTCACTGCATTTTTATACAGGCTAGTTTATTAACTTAAAGTTGCTGAGTATGTGCCTATTGTCTGTTAGTTTTTAAACTTATTTATATACTTACTTGGTAGTTAATCCAATTATAACAGCATAAATAAATAAAATATTACTCTCACATCCACATACACTTAAACAAAATGAGATATTACTAACATTGACTTTAGTGATAATGTCAGACAAAATATCTTACGAACCTTAAAAACCTTTCTTTTCAAAGGGCCCTTGAGGTTTGTCTTTACAATTCAAAAGGTGAGCTTATGACGACATTACCATTATTTGTCATACTTTAGTAGAACGTCAAAAAGTATCAAAACCTCAGTCATGCTATCGAAGTATTTACACCGCTAACATAAGTTTCAAGCTTCAACAATAACTAGCCTGACGGGTGATTTAAACTAATAGCTTCTGAACTAAAAGCTAAATGTTATTTTTTGGCACGAATCCCATTCTCACTGTGTGTAACTTAAAATTTGAATTAATTTCTTAAATTTCATTTTATTTGAGGAAATATCTTCCTCGTCTGCATCAAAAACTAATATTTAAAAAATGGAAAACTTGGAATTAATTTTTTTAAGATAAAAACTAACGGCTGAGTTATAAATTAATTAACTACTACAAGTTTTGAAAATTCCAAACATAATATTCCAAAATTTAAATGCAAAAAAGTTAAACCTCTTCTAAAATATATTCTCAAATCTTATTCACCCGGAATATCCATAATAAAATGGCTAAAGTTTCTCATGTACGAACAGAATTAAAAGGAACAAGATACCAACTCAGTTGGCATTTAAATTATTCCTTATAGTAATGAATATGTCTCGAGCGTGAAATCCTATTCACTCCAGAAATCTTAAATTTAACTTCACCCATTATTCAGACAAAACTCATTCGGATAATAATAAGCTTATTTCGTACACAAGGAACAGCTTTCATTACAATGGCTTTATTAATGAAAAGTATGTCATAACGCAGAGAGTACTTGAAACGTTCAAATTTGCACAATACGTACCCGTATTTTATATGGGACAAGCAGACTGAATGTCGATCAGAACAGCAATGGCAAGTTCCAAGTAATTGTCGAATGAAAAAATGTTTCCATCGATCTGGAAATTAATAATGTTTTATTGTTACACGATGTATTCAAGGTGAGTTTTTTATTGATTCTATTTTATGCAAATATTTATAAAAGAGCAGTTGAGCTACCTAATAGTAAATTGTTATTGTATCATGATCATTTATAACACCTTACGCAACATCAATCCGTTACTGGCCAAATAAGAAAAGAGAAAAGAGAAAAAAATATATATCTTGAACGTCAACGCTTGCTAAAAGCACACAGGACAATAGTAAATAATAGTACTAAAAGTTAATCCTAATTTATTTTTCAATATTTTCTGAATAAACTACAAGACAGATCGCCCCTCTCATCTTTATCTCTCAGCTATTACGTCACTTCCTCTCAAAATGGCGTCAAATGTAACTTCAAAATGCAGCGAGTGCCACTCAGCGATTACGATGATAGCGTCAATCAAGTCCAATCAAAAGTCGTCCCCTACACGTCCCTCTGTCGTTAGAGTACTTCCGATTTGGACCCGTCATTGCACTTCCTTTAGAGTGCTTGTTATAGATAGACCCTCGCTTCAGTTGGCCCTACCATCCTTGTGAAGGGTTCTAGAGATACAAGATCTCATCAAAAACCTAAATGTGAAAAGAGAGCCATGTTCAAAAAAAAGAATTGAGATCTAAATGGGTGCCAAGTTATGTGTAGAAAAGCCTAAAATTATAGTCACAAGAACATCAAGTTCAAGCTCTATATTTGACTTGGTTAGGTTTCACGTACCTAACGTATGCTATATTATATTTATATAATTATCTTCGTTTAGTCTGTTAGGTTGCTGTAATACTTGTTATTTTTCTAAAACTTCTTTTGTTGTTTGCTAACTAATGAAAACTAGCCAAGTCAAATGTAAAGCTTGAATCACATGTTCTTGTGACTAAAATTTTAGACTTTTCTACACAGAACTTGGCACCCATTTAGATCTCAATTCTTTTTTTTGAACATGGCTCTCTTTTCACATTTATGTTTTTGATAAGATATCATTACTTTTGGTCTATAAATTATTATAGAAGTGTGTATAGGTCATGAATATACCTAATGTTATTTGTAAAATTACTCTATACAGTGGAAGCGCTAGTTTCACTAATTATCAATAATTTTCAATTCTTCTGCCTAGAATCAACATAAAAGCGTCAAACCATATTGCGACTTGAGGTATAAATAATGTTACTGAATAGCATCGATCCCTTTTCACTAATTAGTGGAACGGCTTTAATGTGTTGATTTTATGCCTCAAAATTTTAATAGGATCATATATTGCGGTCCTATTAGTTTAAAATGTCCCAATTAGCATGTGAAATGAGACATTTCCAGATATTTGAGGTAAAGTTATGTTTAAAATTTTTATCTTTATGAAAATATCACCATTATTTTGTAGGACTGTGGGCAAGAAACAAGAAAAAATCACGTAAAAGAACCCGTCAAAACTCGTGTCTCATTTAAAATTATCTCTATAGATGCCCTGTAATGTCGTACGCAACTTTTTTTCATACATACAGTATCACTGTACGTAAAATATATAATATAACTATACATACTGCAAATGTTGTTCATTATAGATGGCCACCATTACCATTCATATTCATTCATTTATTAGCCACTGACATAAAATATCAATTATTTCCAATAGAAAATAACAATAAAAATTTATATTGAAAGTTTTATTTTTCGTCAAGTTTCCCATCCATATCTGCAATCGCTGAATACGTCAGAACTTCCTCAAGTTAATTAAAGTTTCAGCTATGAAAGTCTATGGCTCATTTTATTTCACTCGCCTAGTTTCTGACGTCGTTTGGCACTAGCGACAGAGCTTCAAGATTCCGTTATACTTTTATGAGAAAAATTTCATACCGGATTTGCAGCAATTACTTCGGTTGTTTTTGATTCCAATAATCCGGTCAAGTGCGAGTTGAAATCGCTTGGAGAGGGTTCCGTACGTCCCATGAGTGGTTATAAATCTGATCCACATTTGTTATTGGTAGTTAAAAATAATAATGTCCAGGACTATGGAAGGAAATTTCTGAATAGTTTATTGTTGAATTCTGTCTTGTACTCGTAGTATATTCTTGAATTCCAGGCATTCAATGAAGATTGAGTGATAGAAGGTATATAAGGTTCCTAAAATTTATATTGAAATCTCGTGCTATTATTATCTTTTCGTGTACACTGATAGCATTATCAGTGTATTCGACAGCAATTTTCGGAAGATATTTCGGTGATTTATATACAGTTAGGAATTGAACACCAAATGCTTTGAATATGAGTCAATCGCAATGTCCACCTCCTGGACTATGTATAATATAATAAAACAAAAAAAACCTTCCATAATAATGACCGAGACAATAATATGTGACCAGCACACTACCACTTCAGCTTGATTATTCTTTGGACTATGCCGATGATCTTGGTTCTTATCTTGGTACATTGTCATTGGATTCCAATTATGTCGAATTAAAGATTAGATACCCGTTGGAGCAGACGGTTCTAGAGTGCAGACCGCGAACCGTCAGGCGCAGCGTGGACTATCAAATAGCCCGATACACCGACGCTCTTAAGAGGGCGGCTGGTATTGTTGACTGAGATCAGCGGAGGACCATGTGGCATGTATTGTGCAGTAGTAGATAGAAGAAGCCTGATGATGATGTAACAAGATAAATTAATACGCATACATACATACAAGGGCGAGCGCACGTCAGGATAGCCGTGTTGACGAGACCATAAATCTCCAGTGAAGGTCCAAGGATGGATTTTTTTGTTCTATGCAGATGCTGTTGCAGAGGCTGTTGAAACAAGAGTGTTAATACCTCACCCTTTTTGTTACCGAAGTGATGTCTGTCTGTCTTTATTTATTTAGAACTCGTACATCACTACTTTATCTCTTTCTTAAATACTCCTCTTCCCTAAGGTTGCCTGCAAGAGATCGCTTTTTAGTGATAACCCATTACTGTTTTTTGGTTTACTGTCAAGCGTTTTGTTGTTGTTGTAACGTTAGCGAAGGTTGTAAATCCCGGTATATACATAAATCTTTTCATTTTGTCGTAACGAAAGAATAGAAAAAAACACTAGAAACCCATTCATAGCTGTAGTAGGTCATCTAAAAACAGAGACACATCTCGCGTTTCTTCGAGAGGTGTGACAAACACACCTCAGGGCACTGTACTTTACATTCGAGATGAATGATGCTAATTTAAATATTTCCCTTCACTTGCTAAATTTAAAAATTGATGACCTAGCTCAAGATCAAATTTTGAGGTTATTTAGTATTTTGTGTAGTTGTAAAGCGAACACCATCGTATTTGCATCAACTTCGAAGCAATGATTTCGGTTCGTATTATAGAACATATTTTTGTACGTGAACTGACTGAAATAAAGTAAAAACTAAGTGTTATACAAATTTACTGAAATATGCCGTAAAATCGCAACCAAATCAATGAAAATAAGCGGTTGCTTAAATTAGAACAAAATAAATTTACCGTTTTGTGTTATAAGTAGGATATGATTATGAAAATGAATACTTTTCCAAAATATGATCTATTTAATTTAACACTGAAATGTAACCCTAATATTACTTTCTTTGTTTCTTTCTAAAAGCGACAAGTGAATTTGTCCACATTAAATTATTAAATCCTTTTGATAGCATCCCTATAATTATAAAGTGCTTAAAAAACCAAGCTATGACGTGATTTTCCCTTCTAACACCTAATTCTCGAGTTGAATTAATTTTGATAGAAGCTCATAATAGAGCGCTGGCTGAGATGAAAACCAACTTCTATCGATATTAAACATAACAGATTATTAAAGTCTAGCTAGTGTCGTCGACTTCGCCTATGGAAATATTTTTCCGACTCTACTTTACTCATTTAAGAGATGAATTAAAAAAAAACTGAGCCTTTCCACATTCTTTCTTCCTTACATTCTTTTTCTTTTCTCTTTCTTAGCTGGTAACGCATCAGTGATGCTTTTGGTATTACTGATGTCCATAGGCGACGATAGTCACTTACCATCAATGGACCATCGTTTGTTGGTTATTTCCATAAAAAAAATATTGAGCCCATGTAAAAAGTTTTAGACAGGGATTTCTCTACCAGTCTAAAACAGAAGCCATCTTTTTTACGCTAAGCGTTACGTTTTGCTTGTATGACGAACATTTGTGTGAAATGTTCTGACAGGCCTATGCTCCGTTTCAAAATAATTGTATCATTTTAATTGTATCTTATACTTTTCATTATTATTATGATGATAATTAATAAATGTTTGCTTTCACATATTTATCTTTTTAATTATCACACCAATTGTTACAAACTGATAATATTCGCACATCTTTGAGAAAATGTAGCTAAAATGGAAATGCACCATACAACAATGTAAATACTACTACTTCTTACATCGATTTGAAAGAAGGAAGCGCGTTGTCGATAATTCGATGACAACTCATGTGGCTTCGATTCCCAGCGAGGCGGAAATTTGAAATACGACAGAAACATTTAATGCCTGGTCCGTTGTTTAGCCTATCATGAGTAGGAGAGGTTGGCTCGGACTCAAACAAGAACTTTATATACACAACTATTGGATACCCGGCGTATTCCACTACACTAAAAAAATTCTGATGACAATGACAGATCAGTGTTAACAGTCTGTATTATGTGCCATCTTCACATATCTGCAAATTGTTGTATGGAAAAAGTGGAAAGTCGACTTTATCGAATGTGCCTAATGCATTATTTTAGTGGTCTCGAACCACCTTCGGTTTTAGTAAGACGGTTTCAGAGGCTATAAAGGATAGCCGTACAAACATTTTTTGTGTTTCATATAATTATATAGATTGAACGGTAAGAACAATTTTAACCAATGATAGATTGATTGACGTTGACTTGAGGACTCGTAGCCCCTCGTAGCCTCGGTGTCGGTGAGTAACTTCGACAAATGATATGTCGCAGATATTCATCCAAAGTGACAGGATCCGTCTTTAAATAGGTACCTTGTCGAAGTTTGCAGTCCAGTTGTATATATAATTCTTAGACTCAAAGGCCTTTTCTTTATCGCATGATACGATAGACACATTTTCGTAATTTATTTCATATATTCTCATTGAAGTATTATTACTAGCATATAGAACCGACACCGCGAACACCATGTATGTCCCAATGCACTTGATTACTTCATAACCTCGTGAGATTCAGCGCCACTGAAATACAAGCGTATCTATTTACTGCTAAGAGTAATACTTTCATCTTGATTGTTACTATTCAAAATGTATCCCTGAAATATCCCGACTACTTTCAATTATTGGGCGTTGAGATATCTTCGAACCTTATCATAATATAATTCACGATCCCGAGGTTCATCCAAATGTGAACAAGCCGTTAGTAATATTGGCTGAGATTTCTCTTATAGTATTGATTCCAAATAGCTTACGTGATTTAATTACGAAAACTCCTTGGCCGATTAAATAAATAATTACAGGTTGTGTCCATTTCAGACCCTCGATAACTAATCCAACCCTTAGTAAGGTATGATTTGTAGGCTTAATACTACTGGCGCATAGGTATAAACTTACCTATTTAGGTTAACTGCTTACAGTAATATATTCCCAATAACGACGGTGCTAAGGTCTGTTTCAGAATTATCGTAAGTGTTAAATATGGGATGCTTATTCTCAGGATAATACTACTAATTCTATAGCCGTTAAGGTCGAAAATAGCGTATGCGATTTGTAAGTACAATACAGCCTATCTGACGGAAATGTCGCCGTATTATCATACGAACACAATTCATTTCAGGGTGATTGTATACAAAATATCTTAGATAGTTGGTCCATTGCCATTGTATGGGTATAAATTATTGTGTATTGTTCGAACCCTCGTGATTTAATTTGGGATACTTAATGCTGGCGTTAATAAATTAGATAACGAACTTGTTTTCAATATTGCCAGGGCTTTCACAATCTTCTTTCAGCCGTTTTCAATAATATATAATATGTATAAATGATCTCTGGATAAAAGAGAAGTTTAATTAACACTATAATATTGCGTCTTTTTGACAGTTGCTAAACGAACTGACTCGAGGTTTAGTAACACAGAACTATGAAACATGACAGAGATTTTTCTGATAAAAAAACCATAATATTTTTATCATACTTTCAAGATAGCATTAAAAACTTATATAATTTAAAAACTCATAGTATACTCATACACTAAAAGTCCATATTATATTTTTTATTGTTTCTCCTTTTTTCGAAAAAAATATTTTTCCGAACATGATAAATAGCCTGAATATTGACTCATGATGATGTATATTTATTAGCCAAGATATTCATTTAATAGGCCAGGTATTCCAGCAGAGGTCGCTTTTTGAGTTTTATAAAATCATCTGTGACAAAATATAGGTTTTTTAAGTTCTGAAAAAAAAATATATAAGATAAGGATCTAGTCTGTCTAGTCTTTTGGATCTAGGTAAAGTCGCTTTCAGTCACAAAACCTAATGAACTTCACCCGATAAAAAGATCTTATAGTTACATTTTTTCAATATTATGACTAAACTACTGACATTTCCATTTTATTTTTGGACATAATTCCATCCATCTATCCATCCATCAGCCTTTGGAAGTCAACTGCTGGACATAGGTTTAATCTAACAAGTGCCACTATGACCAGTCCTGAGCCTTCTGAATCCAGCTGATACACGCTGTCTTTTTCGGGTCGTCAGTCCACCTGGTTAGGGCGCGTCCTGTGCTCCTTTTTCCGAGGCGTGGTCTCCATTCGAGGACCTTTCTTCGCCAACGGTTATCGATCTTTCGAACTATATGACCAGCCCATTATCACTTCAGCCAACTTATTCTCCACGCTATGTCGGTCAGCTTCGTTCGTCTACGGATTTCCTCATTAATAATTCTATCACGTAAAGAGATTCCGAGCATAGCTCGTTCCATAGCCCGCTGGGTGACTTTGTGCATATGCATTAGGCCAATAGCGAATCTCCACGTCTCCGATCCGTATGTCATCACTGGCAACACACACTGCTTGAACACCTGCGACTTCATGAGTAAGTATAAAATTAGGTACCTTTTTATCTACTTCCTTATATGCGAGCATGATGCTTAGATAGTCAAGTATCATAATAACAAAAGATTTTTTTCGTAAGTGATTTAGTATTTATATTTTGCATTTTTTTTGCGTACGTGGCATCAAATGAACGGTAAAATATAAATTTAGGTAACTTTGGTCTTTCACGAAAAATTCACAGATAGATTGAGAAGACCACATTGTAGTGTTAATAGTACTCCTCACATATATATTAGTTAACTTTAGTGTTTATTAACTTTAGTAGTAAAATACTTGTTCCGCTGTGATTTTTTTATATACCTACTGTTTGATAAAGTAAATGTTAACATGAAAAGCAAAATGAGTTTTATTCAGGTTTAAATTTCACATAACACGGCACGACTTTCAAAGCAATGTCTTGCCGGACACTGACAGCGGGCCGAAGCGACGTGAAGCACAACCTCCCCGTACGACAGTCAGCGTCAGGGGGATGAAACTTGCCTTGAACGGCGTCTATCAAAAATTAATTAAACTTCGCGCCATCTCTCATGCACATCATAAACTAATTCACTGATTGTTACTTCAAAACCCGGCTAGATGGAGCGCTATTACCAATAAAATTAACATTAAAAATCTTCGGTGGAAATCTCAAAACCAATTTATATTAAATTTACATCATAACAAGCAAAAATTTGAGAATATTTTTGCTTTCAAAAATACATTATTATAATATGAATGTAAAATTCACTAAATACAATTTAAATTAAAAGTTAATAGTAAAAATTTTGCAAGTTTGTATAGTATTCTGTTTTATACCACTTTAAACAAAGTAGTGGTAGCCTAGCGGTTAAGAAATAGGTTACCCGAACAAGGGGGCCGGAGATCAAATCCTGGCACCGCATAAATCTATCACCAATCCCCAGATCGTGCTTTTTGACAATATTTTGGTTTTTTTTTTTTGGCTAAATTGAATGCCTTAAAATCAATGATCTGGATGTATAGTTAAGTTAGGTTGTTATTACTATCTATCTTACTATATAGTAGGTTTAAAAATCTTTGGTGGAAATCTCAAACCAACCAATTTACACTAAATGTACTTTACATCATAACAAGCATATAAAAATTTGAGAATATTTTTGCTTTAAAAAATACAATATTATATGAATGAAATTCACTAAATATGATTTAAATTAAAAACTAATAGAAAAAATTTTGCAAGTTTGTATAGTATACTGTTTTACACAAATGTAACTAGAGCAGTGGTAGCCTAGCGGTTAAAGATAGGTCTCCCGAACAAGGGGTCCGAAGATCAAATCCTGGCACATACCTCTATACCGATTCCAGTTAGTGCTTTTTGACAATGTTTTGTTTTTTTTCTACGTAATTATACTGCCATCTAGCGAAAGCAGTGATAACTAACTAGCGCCATCTTGTATGCAATTCAATGAACTATTCGCCATCATCAAACATAGAGTTGCCTATCTATTTCGGGTATTATAGTGTATAATCTATGGTCAGCGTGACAATGCGCCACCCCCCCACCCCATCACCCTCGCACGGACGCGCTAAATACTTGTTTACGAAAAGTAAGAAATAGGTGTAATTTATGCCAATATTTTAGTTAAGGCAAAAATTCCCTGCCATTAAAAAGTAGAGATACAAAACCACCCCAATTTGGGTTTATTACACATAGTAGTTAACCAGCTAGAACAATATTGAACATATATTATGTAGATGAAATGACCAAAAACAACCCGTATTTTTGTCAAAAAATTTTGTTGACATTTGAACAAGGAGAAAGCCTCAGAACATGACGTATCTCGACAACTGTTTGACTCTTATGGTGGCCATACACAATGAAGTGTACTTTTCAGTTTTGCAGTTTGATTTGATGCGGCATTTAGTATGCATGAGATAACTATATGGCCAGTAGCTATACCGTGGCCATACACCGTCAAGTTTAGTGGATGCCGCGTCAAGTCCTCTGCAAACTTGACAAGTATACTTGAGCGTGTATGGCCATCATAACATGCGCTTTAAAACCAGATAATCATTTTACTAACATAGCAATAGTCTTACTAGGTCCATATTACATGTGCAATCCATAAAATCAAGGAGACCGAAGAGCTGGCAGCTACCTTGGACAAAGAATTAGTCTAGCGATTCAAAGGGGAACGCTGCCAGTATCTTCGGAACCTTGCCTAAAGGGATTCCTTTTAATAATATATTTTAGTTCTTATATTATATTTTTTAAGGTTTTTAGTTTTAGGTTCATTGTTCTTGTAATTTTTTTATTTCTGTATAGAATAGTAGCTTTATTATATTATTATTTTTTAGTTTAATCTCTCTTTTAGGAATAATTCTTAGAACTACATTTTTATTTAAGGTTTTATAATAAGTTATCCATAAAATTATTAAGTATAATGAAAATATCATTATCCTCCATACAATATCATGTTAATTTTATTGATAAACCAATTATTTTCTAATTTACATTGAACTAGGTAGTTAGCATGCTATAATTTGAATACACTATGCGTATTTAATTTTGATGAATGGTATAACACAGATGAGAACATTAATCTCTAATGAATAACTTTGTTGGCAGCTTACGGCTCTTGCTATTTGATTGTGATTACAGAATAGAAATTCCACAATTAAATTAATGTTACATAATATTACTTACCCCTGACGAAAAAAGAGGGGTGTTATAAGTTTGACGTATACATGTATCTGTGTATCTCTCTCTCTCTCTCTCTCTCTCTCTCTGTGTGTGTGTGTGTGTGTGTGTGTGTGTGTGTGTGTGTGTGTGTGTGTATGTGTATGAATGTCTGTGGTATCGTAGCTCCCAAACGGACAAGAACCGATTTTGATCAAATTTTTTGTGTATAAAAGGTGACTTAATCGAGAGTATTCTTAGCTATGTTTTAATGTAAATAAAAGTGCTGGGGGTTTTTTAAATTTTAATTCAATATTATACGTAATACGTCATAGCTCAGCGGCTTGTGTTGGTTCTAAGTGATTGCTAAAGTTAAGCAACAGCGGGCATGGTCGATAGTTAGAAGGTTGACCGCTAATTAATTCTCGAGCATTCCTGTGCTTCGAATGCACCTAAAGCCATCGATCCAAGTTGTTATCATAAGATAACAGTCGTTAAGCCATGTTGAAAGCCCTCGGGCGGCATGAAAAACTTCCGAAATTTGGGTTGGCTAATAACCCCTCCACCAATCCGTACTGGAACAGCGTGGTGGAGTATGATCTAGGCCTCCTCAAGAGGAGAAACCCGTGCTCGTTAGTGGGCCATTAATGGTTTAAAGCTATTATACGTAATACCCATAAAATCAGTTTTAAACATTGAAACTATGTCACGACTGAAAACCAATTTACTGTATCATTAAAACAAAGGAAGCTTAATTGAATCAATACAGATTATACTTTTGTACTAACAAATACACTTTGCTTTACTTTGATTATATCAAAACCAAATACTGATTTGAACACTGCATTCGATATTCGTTTCGATAGACATCGGGATAGCAAACAAAATAATAAATTCTTACATGTTATGATGTGGTTTACTCCAGGCGGGAGTCGAGAACCAGTTTATTACTAGATCTTTGACACTGTTATCGAAACACACTGTTATAGAAATGGTATATAGTAGGTATATAACATCGAAGCATTTCAATATTCTTATCGTTTATTTATTTATTTAAACTTTTGAACCTTACAATAATGTAAAAGGTACAAAGGCGGACTTAATGCTAAAAGCATTCTTTGCCAGTCAACCTTCGGGAAGTGAAAGAAGCATAAAATGGCGGTATTATGAAAATAATGAGAAGGGAAAAAACATTTATACTAAAACAGTACAAATATAGTTCAGTTCAGGAGATAAACACAAAAAAATGACCACACCTTTATTTTGAAGATCGATTCGAATTGAAGTTTACGGTGACCATTTTAATAAGCGACAATTTATACAAGGCATAGGTTTCTCATAGCGAAGCGATGGCGGCAACTAAGTAATACTAGTCCTAGTAAAGTCCTAGTGTCATGGATACCATGGAAACCAGACGAAGACAAAAACATATACACGCATAGATTGGAAATAGAATTTAAAATCATCATCGAACCCAGGACCCTTGGCACGGCGACGGTCAGACAAAATAACCATTACGCCAAACGGTTAATGCGAGTCATTTATTGCTTATACTACATACTATTATATATTTTCACTAGACACACACACATACACACACATACACATCTACACACTAAAATAAGGGTGTCAATAATCATCTTTGTTTTTTTTTGTTTTTGTTAATTTATATATATTGTTCGTTTAATAGTTAAGGAGGATTTTTTTTGTTGAAAATTAAGGAAGCCGGGGACATGTGAACTTAACTCCCGTCCACCAACAAAGGGAAAGGGAGCGGCTGAAAAACAGCGCTGCATAGGACCACTGTCCTATGTCAGTACAAGCTGAGCCACTTCCTTTTGCCCACAAACCTTTTTGTAACTAGAATTAATTATTTTTTTCACTTATTGTAACGTTAGATTCTGTGTGTGGCAATAAATAATTTTTATTATTTTATTATTATTATTAGATTTGCTTTTGATAGAATATTGCAAACTATATGACCGGTGCCTAAAGATTCAGACTGAAACACAACTCAAGTCGGCATATAAATTAAGGCAATTAATGTTTGACACCGAGTTAGGATTATCAGAGTGAAACATATCAATTTCGTGCCTCGGCAGGCGAAGCTAATCTGATAGATGCGGTTTCTGTTGTTACAGGAAATTATGTTTGTCTATTTTAAGCCTGATTCTGCTTAAAACAGATTGTGATTTTCATGTTTAATGCAAATATGAATACAGTAAAAAGTACGAATTAGTTAAGGCGCTATCAGGACGATAAAGTTCGAACTTACAAGGTAGAGGGTAAAAAGTAACATGTTCAAATTGAGAATTAATGGCCCACTAATGGGAACGGGTCTCTCCTCTTGAGGAGGCCTAAAGCATACTCCACCAGCCAAGTGTCGGAAGTTTCCATGCCGCCTAAAGACTGTAATCTTATGATAACAACTGGGATCGCCGATTTACTTACGTGCCCTCCGAAGCACAGAAGTGCACAAGAAAACGCACCCATCCAACATCGTCATACATAAACATATTGAACACTAGATGTTATCGATTCGCTTCCAACCAAAAAGATGAGAAAAACTTGCAGCATTTTTAGCTTACATCACATTTATTTCTTAACTAAATAACTACTTTACAGCAGTTTTGAATACGTATTATGCTACATTAAAACAATCGAAGATGAAACAAAACTTGCACGTAACTCAGTTTAAAAGTTTCGTACAAATATACCTAAATGCCTCATTCCGAAATTAACTCCCCAAGATCCATTTATGGCTTTAAGTTCGTGTAGTTTTGCAAGCTGGCTTAATTATCTTTTGAAAATGTACGGTTTATTACCGTTCCGTACTACTGCTCTGTAAATGAATTCGTTAAACTTTTGGTTCACTGCATTTTTATTATTTTTTGGATTTCACGTTTTAAAAGCGACCTGGCCTTGTGGTAAGTATTTGGCCAATGGCTTATACACATTAGTGGTTTTGAAGCGCGTTTTCATAATGCTAATTAAAGCTTACGAAAGAAGCTGATAGTTTCACAGTTATAAATTGGTACAAGCAATTGGTACAATTGGATGGTATATTTGGGTTAAAGTCACTCTGGTGCTGTCTTTTTTCCCAATTATACATTATGCTGATGTGTGTTGCTCCGACATATATTGTGGAGACTTACTCAATAGGTTGGTCTTATTAATTACGCTATTCGCTTTATCTACTGTCTGTGCAAATTTGATCACATCTCTTCTCATCGTCGCCAGCTTAAATGGCTTCTAATTCGTGACCGCAGACATGTTACATTACTACACATACATAGATACTCTCTAGGAAATTTATAACACTTAACACTCTTTATTCTATACTAGGAAATCGCCCTTGCTTCGCTTCGGGAAAAATAGTAAAAAAATATAATATAGCCTATGTCACCCCGGGATAATGTAGCTTCGCAACAGTGAGATAATTTTTCAAATCGGTTTGGTAGTTTCGGAGCCTATGCAAACAATCAAATCTTTCCTCTTTATATATTAGTATAGATTATTCGACACTATGTCCCCAAGATATCTGAAACAAAAGTTTCAATATCTTTGTAATGCTCATGAATGTCAGCTTCGATCTAGTGACACTCTTGTATTGTCAATTCCACTTCACCGATGGAACTCGTTTATACAAGTACATACCTACAATATAAATATCATATGTAGTTATAAAAATAAATAAGTTAGTATCAAATTTTTCATGATAATATTTTAGCTGAGACACCGAAAATTATTTTGTAGAACTACCCCCCCCCCATACATTGTGAGATTAGATCCAAGCCCAGTAGTGGTATTATTCAGTGTTACGATTTTATGTTTAAATATTAATCATTATGGAACGCTAGACGCAAAAAATTCTTGAGCGTTTCCGTGCTTCGGAGGGCACGTAAAGCCGTCGGTCCCGGTTGTTATCATAAGATAACAGTCGTTAAGCCATGTCGGAGGCCCTCGGGCGGTTTGAAAACTTCCGACATTCGGGTTGGCCACTAACCCCTTCACCAATCCGCACTGGAGCAGCGTGGTGGAGTATGCTTCTAGGCCTTCTAGAGAAGAGACCCGTACCCAGTAGTGGGCCATTAATGGGTTGAAGCCATGGAACTCTAAACATAATGAGATACTAGATGCAATAGGAACTGGACATAATGAGACACGCAAGGCATAATGGGACACTAGATGTCGTATGACTGGACGTAACAGGACACTGGACTTTTTTGTTTATTAGATATTACAAGATATTGTCAGCTGGAACATGATGATGGTGATGTTATTATAAAAAAAGTAAGCACGTTTTTTTTTAATTCCAGGTACTTATGCGTGGGTGTTAAACAAGATCCCGTTTTTCCGTTGTATTCCCGTATGCACGGGTTAGCTGTCGAGTAGATTTTTCTGGGTAAGAATCACAGTTTATCGCGTAATCTTCTTCTAAGAAGCTGGTTATCTTTTTACAGATTTTATTTTTAAAAATTATGTAAGGTTACCTACCTTTTATTTTCTCATAAAATTTGAATTAATTATATTATACGATTTAAAGAACTAAAACAAAATGTTTATTGTATACCAGAGCAAAGATAGAGAAAATACAGCAATTTATACAAAAAGTGCTCTTATCGCTAAAACAATTTCTTCTAGACAATCTCAGGTTAAAGAATTGCGACGATAGAAAGTACATTTGAATGGCAGGGTGCACTTGTGAAATAGGATAAAAACAGGAAAAATATAGTAAAATAATTAAGGTAGTATAAGGTGCTAAAGGATAGAAGTATATTGAGGGTGAGTAGATACACAGTTTTTTGTTACACTTATTTATTTATTTATTTTAAGGTCCACCAACGCAGGATACACCATTCTTTCACCATATCAAGCTAACATTTATCTAAAATCGTGTTCCCGCAATTATAGGTGAACACAACATGCATACAATTAGAATATTATAATAATTCATATTACTTATGTCAAATTATACCTCCTAATTGAGATAAATTATGAAAGACACGCCACCTGTCTTTCCTCGGCTAATTTTTCGTGTTAACTTACTATTATAATGCTATTACAAACTATAACGACAACTTGATATTGTTTATAGCTCATCCCCACTTGCACGATTTGTGTTTTTTGTCGTATCGTCATTATTCACGAGTTAGGTAAAACCATAAATGGTCGACATCGAAACCATGAATTGTCGACACCGTAATAAGTTACCTACTGCCATGAATGAAATGTTATCTTGACGGTTATTTATCTTGTCTGGGAAATGGATCACATCCCGCTCTAACCCATCGTTTCTTCACTGTCAATGATTCTGTAGGCCGGTTAGGGAGTCGACTTGGTGATCGTGCTTATGAAACGACATTTGGGATTCGATTCCGGCCGAGGCAGACATTCAGCCATAAATAATCGCTTAGTGATAATTTTCTTGTATTTGAAAATTATTTTTTTGATGTAGTTTTTTTTGTATTTTAATTATTGATCAAAGATCTTCTATCTACATCTTGGTTCTTCTGTCTACATAAATGTAGAGTATTGTTTGTTATTTATCATCATAATGTTGCACCAGATAGCTTTCCCATGCTATCGTGGTTTTATCAAAGGCTTAACGTTTTTGTCACGTCTTGCTTCTCTTGTCCGTAGTGACGTGTAAGCGAAGACAAATGGAATAGCGCTTTCTTACGGTACTTTCTTTCTCAACAGCGCTGCGTCATAAACTAAATTCGCAAGAGGACACCAGTTCTGCATACTTCAACATACTCGTTTCGTTTTTACAATATTAAATAACTAGAGACCTGTTTTGCAGTCAAAATTCTGCCGTCTAAGAGATACTTGTTACATACAAGATACATTTATGTGTATAAGTTACGTATAACTGTGAGTATCAGACGCATGATAGTAACTGTATAGTTTATTTCTTTTAAATTTATGAAGGAATGGAAACAAACTGCGAGAATAGATTTAAACTTTTATTTCTCTTTAAAAGTCTTCAACACCATTAATCCACGTCAATCAGATTTCACCATCCTGCTCTGTTCCCTCACTTCCTTCGCTTCCGGTCTTTCTTTTCATTTACCCCGTCATGCATCACTCTTACATTCTTACTTATTCTTACTTAATACTTCAATCCTACATTTATGCATTTTAAATGAAGTTAAAAACATGAGAATGTGTAGTTTTCACCGTGTCAGAATTTTGATGACACTAATATCTGCTTGTTTCCACAAAATCTCTTCCAAACTTGACGGAGATATTGTTACAACACAACAATATGGTTAGGTTGATAAATTGAACCAAATAAGTGACGCAAACTCGTAGAGCATGATACACATTTATCGTCTTTATATCGCCTTCACAATGTGTAACGATTTTCATAGGTTCAGCGTACGTTTATAATAAAGTCCCAAACTATAGACGTAATTCATCTTTAGAAATTTACAAGCGATGTGTGAAGAAAGTTTGCATTTATTTATAGTATTATCGTATAACTATATTAATAATAAAGGATATAATATGTTCTGGTTTCAATTGCCTTATTAGGTAGATCCTTGTGCTTGAAACTTTTTATATTAATACAACTTTAAATTTTCATTATGTTCTAAGTTTCTGGCACGGTTTCTTCCCCTGTATGACCACTCAAAATCATAGTGTGAGCTTGCTTTACATATACCTATTATTTTAGAATACCCATACAATCATATACCCAAATAAATAAATAAAAATATTATTTTCGAAGATATAAAAGATTTTATACCTTTCAGGCCGCTTAAAATAACTTATATCCTTTTAGTATCAGCTTAGCAACTATAAAACACATTTATCACATGTATGCCGATGAAAATAACGTAATGTTAACATAGAAGTTACGAGCGAGTTATGTGCCCCGCGATACCGAACACCCCATTGGTTTTACGATATATTCCATCCCACAACTTTAAGGAAATACGAGGAAGCGTCTTTGGTACACACATAACTCTTGACTTTGGCGTCTGAATGACGATATAGTCATTTACATAGCTCTCTAAACGGTAACTAAAACGTATAAAATATCTTCTTATTTTCATTACGTTAGCCCATGAATAACTTAAGCTAAGTTACTACTTCTAGATCAATTTTTTTTTGCTGAATATCTTAAAATAAAATTAAAGAAAACCAAACCGTAAAATGGGTAATCCCTTTTTTATTTCTATTCTTTGCTTGATCTGAAGTATTTGATCTTAAGAAAAACTTTAAAACATCCTCTTACTATTAGAGATTTAAGTAAAATCATGAACAGTTCATTTTCTTGACAGCATTTGATTTGTTTATTGATTTAATAAGTGTTTAATATAATTTACTTTCTTTGCCCACTTCAATAAAGGAGGAGGTTCTCAATTATTTATTAGTTATTCATTGGTCCAGGTTACACATTGATCAAAATGCGGTTCTGATGAATCACATATCCATGAGGAATATGGCAACTTTGGTAAATATACCAATGATCAATAGATCATCGAAGTTTCTTTGAAGTCGGTTATTTTTTCTTTGTTGAAAATAATAATGAATGCTGAATCAATGGTTTTAGAATGTGGGTACCAAGTGTGATAGACCAAGTGGAGTACAATAATCGTAGTTTATTTAAATTACACGAGGAGATAAATAAAAAAAAAATCCACCATAATATTTTACAGTGTATATTTCAAATTTAGTATACAAATAAAGTACACGTAATAGTTATATATCTATATCTCAGGTAAGGTAATTTGTTGAACCCAAGTTAAAGATTGCACAATTTTTTTTACCCACATATTTAGTACTACAAACAAATTCCATGTAAAAATGTTGGTATAAAAATAAAAATCCAATTAAATTCACACTCTGCATATTTGTATCAAAAATAATGATTAAACACAGTATTTAATAAACAATGATCAATTAACCATTCCTATTTCATCAACTCGCTGTATTTATATTTCAATTTATGGTCCATTCTTTTCGTCGGCCTTCTGCAATCATAGTATTGTGCTATTTCGTTATGATCTCATCATTCTGAGTACTGAGGGTTCGTAAGTACAAAAGATTTTCGCGAGCTGTAGGTAAATTAATTCAATTTGAATTTGACTCATGCTACAGTTCGTGTTATCTGAGGTTTACAAAAGTTCTTAGTTTCAATACTTCCACAGATTACTTGAACATTGTGTAACTTTATGTTTTAGAGATCTTAGAGACCATTTAGTTTTTAATACCTTTAACACTACTGATGCGTCATACTTTGAACCATTTGTTTTCGTTTTTACGGTTTTCTTTAGCTAACTTTGTTTGTGTGGGTTGAATCTTGCTAGCCTAATTAGACCTATAATAATAAGGAATTGAAATTTTACATATTGCTTTAATTGTGATCACAATATAATTTTGTGATAAGCATGTCCTGATACTACGCACAGATTTGACTCCAGTCAAGCGAACTTATTAACGGTTAACTTGAAGGCATACTTTACCAAGCTGATCCATTGTTGAGATTAATTTGTATTATTTAATATTCATAATCACTACACAATTTTGTCAATTTGTAAGTTTTTTCAACAAAGCTAAGACTAATTTTATTATGAACGCCAAGTTGTACAAAAAAACTAAGTCCAATAAAACAATCGTTTACCTAAATATTTTGAGTCAACACATTTTAATAGGAATGAAGTTGCTTAATGCCAACCCAACTATGCCAAACCAAGCAAAAATGTGCCCCAAATATCATCAACCCCAGCTTGGCTGATGTTGTATCGGCCCACTTGGCAACCGCCGTAGATCCATGTTCCCCTTTTGATATTTACTGTGTGGACGCAAACATTGCCTTGGCTTCGAAAACACGAAATAAATAAAAATAAGCAATCTTATTTTTATATCAAGGACTTGTTAATACGACTCTGTCATCTTTTAAAGGAGATGTGACGAATATCGGAATGTAATCAGAATCATTAGATATATTTTTCAAAGCGTAAAAATTGGATTTCCACCGTACTACAATAAAAACAGTAAAGTCTTAATATCTTAATCTACTTCTAAGTAAACTGTTTTCTGTATAATTAAGTTAGAGATAACACCGTTTGTAAAATAAAGTACGTAGGTACCTAAATACTTTGCTCCTCACTTATAATTATAAAGCATTTTTTTACTTTTATTTTACATTCTTAACTCTTTTTTCTTTATCTGTAATTAGCGTAAAATAAAGTTTCTACTTTACATTTTTCTTTTGAACTACTTTATACAACCGATAGTTTAATTATAAATACTATAGACCCGATCTGCGGTCAAAATTCAACCGTAATTCAATGTGTTAAAAGGTGACTTCATATTGTAATTTTTTAATGTTGCATGTTTGTACATGGAAGATATTTGAAAAAAAAAATTGTAGGGGTGCTTTTTATTGCAACAGATCCAAAAATGAAGTATAATTTCTCACGCGCGTACGTAAGTACACATTAATGTTTTTTTTATTTTCTTTAGTTTCAAAATGTAAAATAATGTCAATACAAAAATAAGGCACAAGTTTTCCCAAACTAAGAGAGGTCAGATAATAAGAAACTGGTTTGTTCAACTAAAACCCGTAGTGGTTACTCGTCATAAAAATCATTTCAACCACAGCATAGAAATACAAATCTGACATACAAATTAGATAATAATATACTTGGTCTGTTTATCTTGATGTATTCCATTAGCACACTAAAGGGTTGGTGTGCCGAGCAATAACATCAACAAACCAAACAAGTTTCAGTTCCATAATCGAACAGCCCAAACCAACCCGTATCTTTAACTTGTTCAAAGATAAACATTTAACCGCTCTGATCAAATATTGAGAGAAAACTTATACATCAAATCATGACCGTGTGGAACAAACATACTAAAGTAGGCTAAGGCCGGGTGTTGGTAAAAAGGGCATGATAAAATTAGTATATCACATGAACTTCGTGTAGTCTATTAAAAATTTGAATTATAATAATTTTTACATTATTATACATCATTTCATTCAGTGTAAATCCCATCGACAATATAATGAACTCAGAGTATTTAAATGTATTACTAAATTGTATTTACAACTAACTCATTTAGCTTAATAGTGGTTTGCATCTCATTAGATTTAATCCATTTAGTAATTTTATGGTATTGCGTAACTCACAAACAAATTAGAAGTTTATTATTGAACATAATTTAATTGGTAGCAATATTCAATTAGTAAACACAGCTGTTGTTTATTTTAAATAAATAACACTACTTCAAAGATTTATGATTGGTTAATTTGTGGTTACTAAAAGTTCTATACGCCATAGATTATAATGATTATAGATGATAATGATACAACTACATAGCTACATAATTTATTTATAGTTTAATTTATTTATTGTTTGTATTAAATATTGAATCTGGCATGAAAATTCGGGATTTTTATTTTTCAGCCTTTTGCCTATAGTCAATATAATATTAATAAACATTTATATATATTTAGATTTTGTATTTTAAGTTTTATACTTACAGAAAGGATGATGATTTTTTTTTATAGAGATCATTCTTTGAGTATTATTTAGCTATAAATTTAGCACGTTGTATAAATCTCTGGTTACAATTAATAATATGTAATTCTTGGTATTAAAGTTAAACAGGTTAATTTTCTGTCTACACTTTGTCAAGAATTTTTATAGATTGAAAATTTCTTCAGTCTTTGTCGTATATTTTTGACATTCTGCAACGAATATTATATTCACTAGAAAATTAAATTATTCAATTACCTCATTATTATAAATTAATTTTAGTTTACTGTAACTTTTTTAACCTTTCTTTAGATGTTTTACTTTTTTATTTTAAAGTATAAATTATTTATTAAATATCTTACGCTTTAAAATTACACTTTGGATTCAACCCATTAATGGGCCGCTACTTGGCACGGGTCTGTCCTCTTAAGGGGGCTTAGAGCATACTCCACCACGCTGCTCCAGTGCGGATTGGTAGAGGGGTTAACGCCCAACCCGAGTGTCGGAAGTTTTCAAACCACCCGAGGGCCTCCGACATGGCTTAACGACTGTTATCTTATGATAACAACCGGGACCGACCGCTTTATGTGCCTTCCAAAGCACGAAAATGCTCAAGAATATTTTGTCACTAGCGGTCACCAATCCAACTACCGACCGTGCCTGCTGTTACTTTGTCGATCACTTAGGATCGACGCAAGCCGCTAGGCTAAAAGCGCTTCAAAATTACATTTTAAAATCTTGTAATTATTATTCATTTACCATCGACTTTCAAAAAGTTCATTCATTGATCTCGGGACTTTATTATTAAATGTCACTTCATCCATCCATCCATCCATCAGCCCTTGGAGGTCCACTGCTGGACATAGGCCTCCCCTAACTTGCGCCATTCTGACTGGTCCTGAGCCTTCTGAATCCAGCGGATGCCCGCTGTCTTCTTCAGGTCGTCAGTCCACCTGGTCGGGGGCGTCCAATACTCCGTTTTCCGAGACGTGGGCGCCATTCGAGGACCTTTCTTCCCCAACGGTTATCAGTCCTTCGCACTATGTTAAATGTTACTATTTTAATAAAATCCTCTAGACAGAATACCTTTTTAAATATAAAAATATTGTACCTAAATCCACCCAAATAAAATACCATTCAAACCTTGTTTTCTGAAAGTTTGTGAAAATTTAATTATCACTTCGTTTATAAAAAACTCTTCAACCTAATTTCAATTTCAGTAATTTTTCTCTTTATTTAACACATTTTGGGAACATTTAGAACAAAATAACAATATTTGGTTAGTCTCGCGATGCTAAATGTAGAAGTTTGCTGGCAACTATGACATTGGAACAGATTTATACAAGTTTCTGAAATACTTAAACCAGAATAACAACTTATGATATAGCTCCGTTGTAATAATTAACATTCGTGCTCAAGCGTTCTTATTGAGGCAATTGAGAATAACACTAGCTAGGATTGTTTTGTTTTAGTAAGTGCTTAGAACAAGCACTTAATTGTAAGACCCACTAGTAATAAGAGGAGACTTTGCACAATTACGCAAAATTTGAAATTGCTTTTTTCATAATATAGGGATGCCGACATGACAAAGACGCATGGAAATGACTAGTTCTGCCACCAGTTCCGTTCAAGTTAGTGATATTTTTTTGTAAAAATATGATACCTTTGTATTTTTATTTTTAAAAGATGAGCTCAGGAGTTTCTTTACGGCTTTTATTGTCCTCCATGGCAAAGCACCTTTCCAAAAAGCCAAAAAATGACGTGCATATTTCATATGACGTGTATCAGTGATACCTATATGAATAAATTATGTTGAATTTTGAATTTCAATTTTTATTTTAAATGCATCATATTATATTATACTAGTACAATTGCTGTAAATTTTTCATGTGTCCAAATCCAACCATTTAAAATCAAAAATTAGCACACTTTAATGCCGAATATTTCGCAAATAAACCCATGAATCACAAGTTATATTTCAATGCCTTAATATTTTTGAAAGCCCTTTTGAATGACATCCCACACTATGGGAGTAGACGGGAATAAAATTATTCATCTCCACGTTAGATACCTGTAGGTGAAGTACCCTGAAAAAACAATAACTACGAAAAAAGCGAGGGATTTATACTTACATAGCTCCCGCTTTTCTCGTATCTTAAACCACACGTCAGGATAAGTTTATTTAGGTTGGCTCTCAAAACAGGGTCTGAAGTAAATTTAATTTTGTTGTATAATTCGACTAGACCATCCCTTCAATGGTCTCTTTAGAGCACTTGTATTCGTGTGTGAAAGAGGAGGGACCGACCAAAACTAAACACACTTTATATTATTACCGTAGTGTGTTAATTTATTCGCTCACTGAAATGTTTCTCAGTTGAATAAAAGATAAATAAATAATGACAATACTAAAACTAATGATGAGTAGATTGTGTAATATGTACATTGTATTTAGCGATGGGAAATATCGCTACTTTTATTTCGCGATCGCGTCGCGAAGTTCTTTCTGTTCGTTCGTTCTGTGATAAA
Source organism: Thymelicus lineola (assembly GCA_963932265.1). Taxonomy (NCBI): domain Eukaryota; kingdom Metazoa; phylum Arthropoda; class Insecta; order Lepidoptera; family Hesperiidae; genus Thymelicus; species Thymelicus lineola. Next base: position 5,932,335 of record OZ010704.1, read on the forward strand.
TCGCGCAACCGCGATATTTATTAGCGACAGTTATGTCGCAGTTATAGTGACTTATCGCATGTTGATTCACTTATTCACAGTGCTGCCAACTCGGTATCAGGTTTTTTAATTAATAGAGGTGAGCGCGAAGAAAAAGGTCTTAATGGTCTTAACTCTTAAGACGCTCTACAAGTATGATAGTGGTCATCTTTTCGATATCTTTCACTACCTAAATTGATTTTTTCGATCTCTGGAAAAGTACTCTGTGCCATGACGTGTACTAGCTACATGTATAGTAATCTGTGCTATTTACTATGGTAATTTAAAAAAGTACTATTTCGGGCCGGATGTATCATTGATTTCTTTTGTTTTGTGAATTTATTGTTTAAAACTGTAAAGAAGCTTTCAAAAAGCTGTAGAAAACTGTAAAATGCTACTTAAATTACTGAAAATCTACAGCTTTTCTTAAAAACTACATAAAATAGTAAGAAAATTATACTTGTATTCGTAAATCAAAGGAGATGTTCAAAAATGTATGGGGGCTGGTCCTAAATTTGTACAAAAACAAAACTTGGATGTGGAGAAAGTGAAAATTATTCCGATTGTGACAAGCTTGTGAAAATAAAAAAAGCATCCTCCCTCCTTTTTTATGTTTGAATTTCTGTAGATAGATAAAAAGCTAGCCACACTGGGCACTTTTAAGTTCTGGCAACTCTAACCTGACACTGACAGTGACATTGAGTGATGATTTAACGTTGACATTTTGTTTTGATTATGGATGTATTACTCTAACTGGATGAGTAACTTTTTAGAGGTACCTGAAGATCAATTTATTTGAATTTCTTCAAAATTACCGAATTTAATTTATTGCATTAAGAGTAAATTGAAAATAAAGGTACACAATTACGGTACATCTATATTATAATAATATTTGTTATTAATCTTAGATGTTTTTATATCATTATAAAAAATCACAATCGAATGATATATCCTGGGACTATAGATAACATGGACACAATACAAAATTGGTACTTCTGATATGATGGTATCAATCTTCAGGTACCTCTACAAAGTTACTTATCCAGTTAGAGTAATATATCCATGGTTCAGTCCAATATTGACATTTGACAATTGAATTTGATTGATTGATATTTGACACTCTACACTGACAGTTACTAATATTAAACTAGGACATAGAAGGATCTATGTCGTTTCGTTTCATGACTTTCATGATTTTGGTTTACAATTAATGTTATTATTTAATACATTTACAACACCGATTTACAACGTTAAATATAATAGTTATGTATTGAAAACATAATAATATAATAGGTGGACCTCAGATATGTTCATAATTCGTGAAAAGGACGTATGTACCTGTTAGAAAAAATCCTTTGCGTTCCTTTCCACCTTCAAATTATGATGAATATATTTCATCAATTTTCCAAAATATGGAAGATCAATAAAATATACGTCTTAAAATTTCAAGTAAATTAGAAAATATTATGCTTCAAATGAAATATAAATTATGGCTGTACAAATTTCTTCGGAATAAAGGACCACTTTTGAACATCTCCTTTACACAATTTCGACCAAAACTTCCTCGTTTTCAATTTGCACATACTCTTGATTTTTAGTTTCATGTTTATTTTTAAATTCGTACATATGTTTTTAAATCTCTTTAAATGGTCATCGGTAGCATATTTGAACTCATAATAATTTTTAATTTCTGACTTTGTTTGTAAAGTTTATTTTGGTCAGAGACATCTTTTGGTGGTAGACGGTTTACTCCTAAGTTTGGTATCTATTACGCAGCGAATAAAATAGATGGCGCTAGTAATATAAAGATTAAGAAAAACTGTAGATTAATGGAGGTTTAAATTAAAAAGTAACTAAATTGTCTGTTTACACGTATTAATTTACTTAAAATTTAGTTATCTACTTTACTACTAATACGTGTAAATCGGACTTAAGTAAAAATTACATTACGAGTACGATTATCACGAATCACGACTTGATTTTAGCATTAAAAACAATTTCAAGTATCTACATAGTTCTATAAAAACCTTACCGTGTTTAAAATAAGACTTATTTTCATTTGAAGTTTTTGTAACGTAGCAAGTTAAAAAAAATCAGACAAACTAAAGTCTAATGCCGTTGAAAATAAGATACAATTTCACTTAAACAAATTCTTTCTTCAAGCTGATGGCACTGTGTCGCTCAAATCACAAATATTGCTTTCTCTCTTTCGCACGATGGAATTCTGTGATACGTATATAATGTAGCTTGGCCGGTGACTCGCGACTACTCGCGAGTCGCGTAATATGGAGCCGTGAACTTATATCGCGCTCGCGATATGTAGCAGGGCGTTCCGTTCTATGTCACTCGCGCGACACGCGAAAATTTTATCGCGAGCGATAAAACCAGCGATACGCGAAATGTGCCATGCCTAATTGTATTTCATATTTAATTATGCTGTTTAGGAATATGTTACTTTACTAACGTTAAACACTAGCTGTGCCTCGCGGTTTCACTCGCGTTAATTTGTAGAAAAAACTAACTATTAAAATATATGATGTTATGTAGTCTATAGCATTCCTCGACAAACAGAATAACGAACATAAAAAGAATTTTTCAATTCGAACCAGTAGTTCCTGAGATTAACCCGTTCAACCAAACAAACTCTTCAACTTTATATTATTAGTATGGATGTGAAAGTTTTTGAAGATGTCTTTACGTAAAAACAACTGAAAGGATTTTCATGAAATTGAGCATACAGATAGACCGTGATGTGAAATAACATATGTGATATTTATTATCCCGGAAAACGCAGGGAAAGCGCTAGTTGTATCTTTATAATCACGTTATGTAGGATTGAAAACTTCAATTAGACCACCACAATCAAATAAATGATCAATTTAATGATGTGTAACTTTTAGCCTCAGACTTCGTTACGTTGATCGTGCGTTGATCTTAATAAAATTCATTTATGTCTCTTTACTACCGAGTAGTTATTCAGAAACCTTCAAATAAAAAGACAATTTTATAAGTGATGACAAAGAATAATGTGACATGTTTTATGAACAAAATACTTTGTAACGAAAAAATATTTAATAACTAATCTAAAAACTTGTCATTTATTGTCAGTCCTTTAGACTGTAAAATTGACCTTACTAAAATTAATTACGATATTTTACAATAGTTTAAGCGACGACATACAAGCATCTTTCGTAATTAATTACACAGTATGTCAGTATAACCTTGACACCGGAGGCCTAGTAATGCGTAGTAAAAACAATAAATTTGACGTGTCAAATGGCGTAGCATCCCTTTGGCAGATAATTAATTCACTAACCGCTAGTTCTAAATGTTGTATCTGGAAACACCCAGCCGTGCCAAATATAGCTAGTTGAATAATTGAACAACTTTCGACACCCCGGCCGTCATTGTGGGCCGAACTATTTCTGTAATTCAAAAGGTCTGACATTGTTCTGTGAACGTCATTATTTTAATACAACTTGTCGTAAACTATGTGCTTATTAGTAAAGTAACTAAAAAAGCAACTGCGATAACTCATTTTTGCTAAGTACAGATCGAAGATCTTTTAAGATCATTTCTTAACTTGAAGAAAACAGCGGACAATCCATAGATTCAGAAGGCTTCAGGACAGAATGGCGCAAGTTAGAGAAGGCCTATGTCTAGCAGTGGACCTCCAAGGGCTGTTGGATGGATAGAATTTGAAAAAATCTATCTATTTAATCATAGTCTTAATTGTGTAATGACTATATGTGGTAGAACACCATATATTTAGGAAACTGGAGACAAAATTAAGACGATTCCTAATTTTGTTTTGTTACGTTTTAATGATGTTTACTCCTTACGTTTCGCAGAGTTACATATTGTACTTTGCCAGGAAAAATGTAGCTATTTCGCAAATCCATATTCATCACCGACCTAAATCAATGAAGCAAAAGAACACTCTTATAAATTATTCCGGAGAACTGTCACGTAAAGAGGTTCTGTTTTACTGAGACCTTTTGTAGTGAAATCCTTCAATGCCGTGCTTAAGTGCGAACAATATTTCACCATTCTGGTCATTAAGTAGAATGCGGGTTCGGGGAAATAAGCGAAAACAAACATACTCGGCAGTTCTACGCCTTATCCATAAAGAACTTTGCAAATTGCTTACAATTCAGGTACAGTAAATAATTGAAAACCAATAGACAATTTGTCTAGACACTTGAGTTCGTTGACTAGGCAATTGTTTTTACTAGACAATTAACAATCCTTCATAAGGTAGGTACTTAAATACAAATCTTTTATCACCACTGACCGACAGGCGGTGTGGAGCTTCCTAAGCAAACCTTCGCCACTAACCGACACAAACGGTGTGGAGCTTTTATAAAAAGTCTCTTTATCGAATTAGTACATATATACATTTACATCTTATGAATATGAAAAATTATTAAAATATAAAACATAAGTATTTGTGCCTATTGAAATTCTTTTTAACATAAAACATAAAATCAATGTAAATGTCAACATCATTAACAATATCCTTCATCTTTTACTATTGATACTGAGGTATTAACTGTTGCATTAGTTGTTGTATGATATTAGTTTAGCATTTCAGCTGTTATACATTAAAGTTCGAACGATCGAGTCGACATTCAATCAGCAAATCACTAACTTTAACAGAGCACACTACTGGCCGATGGTATGCAGTAGGGCTACGTTGCTGGGCTTTGATGTATCAGCATGAACCATAATAAGCACCAAGTTCAATCATCAATACACCAACTCAACGAGTTGATACCACCACTGGCCACCATAAGACGATCGATTACTCATGGCATACGGCACTGTGTCATCCGCACTAGCATCCGACGTATCAAGAAAAGCACCGATTGATTCGATACAATGCGTGACCGACGACATACTATTGCGAAACTTCGACTAATAATTTCCTTCACTGTCCAACATAAGACGATCGATTACTTATGTCGGAGCAATATCGACACTGTCTGAACTGGCGCATCGATGTATGATTATACTAATATCATACAAATAAAAACTGAGTGACTACTGTTAAATATACTGAAGTAGGTACTTTTGTATAAATTGTGTTCAATCATGTGTTTTCATCGATCTCATTAATTTCACAATAAATTATTTAAGTTATATTAAATAAAATCGAAACTGTTTAATGAACATAAGAAGCAAACCAGTAACAATAATTTACCTCTAGATCTCATAGAATAATTATTATTATTTAATTATTATAGTATGTGAATTTTTCACATAAGTTCTCAAAGAATTAATCGCTATCACAGAAAACATCATGTTCATCAATCATCATCCTATTCTTACTATATGATATAAATGTGAAGGTTTGTACACGGGCTTTTGTTAATCTTTCATACAGAACTTACGGATGTACTTATTATTCTGGAAAAATGCAGGCAAAGCCACGTGCACAGCGCTAGTGTACTTCTAAAGCAGTTACATACGTCGTACGCATCCATGGTCTCATTCGATCAAAAACAAAACTGACTCGTAATCTGAAAATTAATCAGAAATATCTCTATAGTTACATGTTAAAAGTGCATAACACACAGGTGTACAATGTCGTTTCATCATGTTTATCTCAATTGACAAATAAGTATCTAGTTAAGTCGGTACACTTTCAAACTTTTCAAAGCGATTCTCTGAACACGATTTTATTGCTTTAACTATACAAAGTTGTCAACCTTTTGCTTTGCCCATCGCTGGCTTAACTAATCCACATTATTTTAATTTATTTAACATCTTATTAAAAATGTTTGTTAATTATAAATCTGCTAGTCCCTCCACACAAAGACGAGGGATTATCTAAGATTAAAATTCTACTATTGTCCTGCTGTTAAAGTAGGCCTTAATTTAATATAAGCTTAACTCGAACTTCTGTTATTTATTGTGTTGTTTATTTAAAATGTTGATTGCACACACCAAAACAGAAATTTATAAAAGTTACACTATTAATCGATAATCACAATACAACGGGCAGCCTTGTCGTTTACCTAAATCTATACATTGCTTTTACTTTAAGTAAATGAAACTACTATTACAGAAAACCCTTCTGCGGTCAAAACTCGAGTATAACTGTACGCGGTACGTGTCAAATTCAACTCGAATTGAGGCTGATAATCAACTGATAATGAATTTAACTGTGCCAAACTTCACACTTCTCCGTCCACGTAATTGGGATGTTGACTAATTTTAGGAAAAAATATTATAAAAAATATCTTCAATTTAAAAACAAAAATTGATAAATAAAAATAATTATCAAATTTCCCACCAAAACGTCATGTAACGTCACTAAACTATATTCAATACTATCGGTCTACTGAAGTTTGTTGAACTTCCATATAAAATAAGTACAATAAGATTTCGTGGCACTGGGTACTATTTTTAACATTTTAAATTAATTATATTAATTTATTGGGAATTTGGGATTGATTACGACAAAATAATAATATTATAGGTTTTTGAATGTTTCCCTTGATATTTTTAAACATCAATTTAAATTAATTTATAGTAAGTGTCAACATTCCTATTTAATTGTCGTAAAGGATTTCCGTTCACGTATTAATATTAAAACTATAACTGATCAACATTAACCCTCTGCGACTGACGTGATAGTCCAGAATGTGAAATACTTATTTAAATTATCAAACTATTTCTGGTGTATTTATCAATTCAATAAAGTTCATAATAATTACGAAATTATTTTGTTATACTTTTTTTGTTGTTCATCGGTTTATATATTTATCTGTGCCTTAATTATTGTTTCCTGATAATTTCGGAAAAGTTTCAACAGACTTGTTCGCTTTATCTAATTTATAAAAATCTCGTGTCATGGTGTTTGTAGTCGTACTCCTTTGAAACGTCTCGACCGAGTTTTTTTTTGTGTATATTTTGTAGATATCAGAATAGGTCGTAAAATATATTTTATGCCACTAGGTAATCACGGTAGCTAAGAGTGACTTAAACTTACTTTTATTTCAGTCGGATCACAGTTTAAGAATCTCGTTTAAACATTATTTTCTGGTATGGATGCTGGCTTTAACGAAAAGAATGACGGCGGATTATTAGTCATTTTTAAGTAGAGCAATAACTTAGTACGAAAATATTATTGTATTTGACCTTGAATCAAGCAGTGTTATCGAATGGGTACGTGTCCGAGATTCATTATAATAATTTACAAAGAGTAATTTAACTCCTCTCTCAGAGTTGCCAATTTAGCCCTTTCGGGCTAGCCCCGATAGATCTAGATCTAGCCCTTTTTGCGATTTATCAGCCCTTCAAATAATTATTTAGCACCTAGCCCAATTTATAGCTCCAAAATCATTTTCCACCATCTTGAAAAAAAGGATAAATTCAGGTTTTCGACGAACTTTTACATGCAATCGATCAAAAAAACCAATTTAGGTAGTGAAAAATATCGAAATAATGACCATTATCATACTTGTAGAGCGTCTTAAGACCTTTTTTTTTACGCTCACCTCTATTATTAAACAATAGCCCCTATTTTCAATGTATTAGACGAATCTAGCTCTGTTTAGCCCGAGAACTTGATACCGAGTTGGCAACTTTGCTCTCTATAAATCATCAAACAGAAAATAAGAAATCGGTACTTGATAGGTATATCATATATCATATAAATAGATGACCACTTAATGCAAGTTTGTACGATAGGATAATCATGCACAATTTTGCCACCACCAGTACCAACGCTATCATGAAAATATTTCTTCATTCAACCATCAAACATCGAACTTTATCACCTTTATTACAAATTCATATTCCTACTATTAAATGACCAAATGTTGTTCAATTATTTATTTTTATCTATTTACGAATATAAATCAGTTTACTGAGTAACAAAGAACTTTATTTATGTAACTGTTCAACTCCGTCTTCTATTGTAAAATTTATAGGAAAAACTTACACATTGTTATCATTATTAAAAGTAACTAACCCACTAAGTACATGAGTTTCTCCGGAAAACAACTATTAACGTTTTTATTTTTGTAGAGTAGGTACGTTCGTTAAAATAAGTGTAACTTGTTCATATCCACTTACATTCCACTTACAAGCTCACATGTCATATAAACAAAATAAGTTATTGGCCTATTGAGTTCGAAAGTTTTGAATTTCGCTCGCAGCCACCCACTTAAACCACTTGACAATAAATGCAGTGTTTATAATTCGTGCATGCTCTTTTAGTGTAGTTTATAGTTAAGTTTAATATTTAAAACTAGTTGACCCGATGGACGTCTTCTTTTGTTTTATTCTTCTCTAGTATGTACATAATTAACTATTATGATCATAAATAACATCGAACCTATGACAACAATCCAAAAGCGCCAGAATAATCGGCGTCGAAATTTCAAAATGGGTCATTTGACCCCTGTCCGTCTTTCTAGTGTTAAATGAGTCAATTTTTTAATTTTACGTACGAAAATACAACAAAACGACGAAACCCTAATAGTCGTGCGTCCGTTCGTCTTTTCCTCTGCCGCAGCCAATTTGCTGCGAAACTACTGAGGCTAGAATTTAAAAAGAAATAATAATTCTTTACTTAAGGTAAACGCGCCTATTACCGCCAGTTTAAGCCGACTTTGGATGAACTTCAGAAAATTACATATATGCTGTTATGCTAGAAAAGGTTTTTTAAATTATTCTTTAACATGATTAAATATCCTATGATATTCAGTACGTAAATTCAGTATTAAATCACACAATATTTTATAAATAATAATTGAATCTAAAATAGCGATTGCTTCTATTACCGACGCATGGATGATGTTTGTTTCTAATACCGTTTTTTATGTTTCTATTACCGACCACTAAACTAGTATAAAATTAAAAGGCTGCCTGCCATCAAAAAAGGTATCATGATATTATACCTTTTTGAAATCCTTATGCTGAGCTCTTTAGTTTGATACCCATATTGCATTATTCGATTTATTTTTATTTTTTGATACTTCAAACAGCGACATCTCACAGCCACCATTTTTTTAATGTCACTTATTTAAGAATACTTGGGTTATCAAAACGAATCTAACGATATCTTAATTGTATTATTTGGTCCAGCTGTTTGGAAGATACGAAGTAATAAAAAATATTACAGACATACTTAATATACTTAGATGATCACTTCTATGATCGGTGGATAGGGCGAGGAGGACCTGTGCCATGGCCGGCGCGCTCCCCGGACCTCGCACCGATGGATTTCTATTTGTGGGGGGAGGTTAAAAGTGTTGTGTATGCTACGGAGTATTCGAACAGAGATGAATTAATATTAAGAATAGTGACTGCTTTTGATAAAGTTCGAAGTGAAGTGTTCTTGTGTTAAACCGCGTAAACGACAATTTGTGCAAACGTGCTGAACTCTGCATCACTCGAGGAGGTGAGCATTTTGGACATTTGTGAAGGCTTGTGTAAATAATAAAATCAATACGTAAAACTTCAATCATTGTAAATATACCCCAATTTAATCATTGTAAATAGGTATGATTCCCCCGTGTGGTGCCGGGTCCACTTTGTAGAATAGCACCACTCCTACTTCTTCCTGGAATGTCGTAAAAGGCGACTAATAGGATATTCCAGGAGACGGGCAGCAGTGTCTCCCTGCGGACTAAGAACATCTACTGCGGTCACGAACACGCACTGGCCAAGCGTGGTGACTACCGGCTACAACCCCCTTATGATAGCCACAACTAAGCCTCGGCCCCCAGTCCCCGGCAGCTCCGCTATTTCTAGTTACGGTAGCGGCTATGGTAACGGCGGGGCAGGGGGTGTTAAGAATCACCGGCAGAGATCGGGCTACCAATCTCAAAAATGACTTCTGCACCAGGCAACATATAACACCAGGACACTGAGGACCGACGACAAGGTGAAAGAGCTGGAAGAAGAGATAGACAAGTTAAACTGGAGTATTGTGGGTTTATCTGAAGTCCGAAGAGAGGGGGAGGACACGATAATACTCAAATCCGGAAACTTGTTCTATCACTGGGAGGGCGAACATCTGTCCCAAGGTGGTGTCGGGTTTCTCGTTCACAAGTCCCTCGTCAACAACATTGTGCAAGTTGGGAGCGTGTCGTCCAGGGTAGCGTACCTTACACTCAGAATATCTAAACAGTATTCGTTGAAGGTTGTACAGGTATATGCGCCGACTTCAACACATCCTGACAATGAGGTTGAGGTTATGTATGAGGACATAAAAAGAGCCATATATACCTCTAAAGCTCATTTCAATGTTGTGATGGGGGACTTCAAACGCGAGACTGGGCATGCAAAGCGGCGCCGAGGTGAAAGTGGGTCCCTACGGTCCTACACATTGGACGACGAAACCACCGAGGACACTTGCTGGCTAACTTTTTGGAGAAGGAAGGTCTCTTCATGATGAACTCCTTCTTCAGAAAGAAGCCGCAATGCAAGTGGACTTGGATTAGTCCTGATAGTTCAACGAAAAGCGAGATAGACTTCATTCTGGCAGACAAACGGCACATATTTAATGATGTCTCTGTGATCAGCAGATTTAAAACCGAAAGCGATCACCGACTTGTAAGAGGCACATTAAATATCGACCTGAAGCTGGAACGGTCACGCCTGATGAAATCTACGCTTCGCCCAACACCTAACCAAATCCAGGGATCCGAGAACTTTCAACTCCTCTCAAGCTCCACCTCCCAGTGAGGAGAGCGACAAGAGAGCTAAATTAACCCGACACTACACAGAGGATATCCCGGACGTCAGCCTGTATGAGATTAGAGAGGCTCTCAAACAGCTTAAAAACAACAAGGCACCGGGAGATGACGGTATCACCGCCGAGCTGCTAAGAGCTGGGGTGAAACCCCTCCTAGTGGCGCTCCAAAAACTGTTTGATACCGTCATCCATACTGGAACTACCCCGGAAGCGTGGAGCAGAAGTGTAGTGACTCTGTTTTTCAAAAAGGGCGATAAAGCCCTTTTGAATAACTACAGGCCAATCGCACTTCTGAGCCATGTTTATAAGCTGTTTTCGAGGGTGCTCACAAATCGCATTGCACGCAGGCTTGACGACTTCCAGCCTCCCGAACAAGCAGGATTCCGGAAAGGCTACAGCACCATAGACCACATACACACACTGCGGCAGATTATACAGAAGACCGAGGAGTATAATCTGCCGTTATGTGTCGCCTATGTGGACTATGAGAAAGCCTTTGATTCTATCGAGACCTGGGCAGTACTAAATTCTCTTCAGTGGTGCCGGATCGACTACCGGTACATCGAGGTGTTGAAGTATTTGTACTCATCAGCCACCATGTCCGTCAAAGTACACGATACAGCCACGAACCCCATCCAATTGCAGAGAGGTGTCAGGCAAGGGGATGTCATATCCCCAAAACTGTTCACTGCTGCGTTGGAAGACGTGTTCAAGCTGATAGAGTGGAAACGACGTGGAATTAACATCAACGGCGAATACATCACACACCTGCGATATGCCGACGATATAGTCATCCTGGCGGGTTCCCTGGAAGAACTTGGTACAATGCTTGGGGACTTGAACAGCGCCTCACAATGGGTGGGTCTTAGGATGAACATGGACAAGACGAAAATCATGTCGAATATCCATGTCACACCCGTACCGGTTGTTGTTGATGGCGCTGCTCTCGAAGTTGTGGACGAATACAATACCTTTTTTTTTTCGCTGGGAAAAATGCATTATGCATCTCCACCCGTCGGGGGACGGGAGAAGTATGTGGGACTCCCGGGGATAACTCCCGGTATACCCACTATACAACCCAGCGGCACTCCCGCATCGCCTTTGATGGCGGGGTTCTGGGAATCGGCATAGCCTTTGCTTCCAGTTCCCCGCCGGCGTTTGCCCACCTTACAGCGGCGGGCCCTTCACGCCCCTCCTACACACGGGAAGAGGCTCGAGGATGACTGTGAGTGCTCAGTCATCCTCGTTCGTCTGGGTGATAAGCGGTGCAATGCGGGCGAGGGCGCCCCCGCGCCTGTCGCCCGCTGCTCATCACCGGGAGGAGAGAGGGTGGTCGACCACCCACCTTCTCCTGCCTCTCCTCCGGCGGAGAAGCGGCGCGAGAGGATCGTTCTCCCGCGCGCGCTCCGCCTCCTCCTTCTGTGACATTACGTATTCACAGAAGGAGGCGACCGCCACCCACGCCTCTTTGCTCCCCAACATGGCGTTTACCACGGTGGGAAGCAAGAGGTCCGGCCCGATCGCCGCAACAAGACTGTGGCGTCGCTCAGCCCACGACGGGCACACCTCGAGGGTGTGCTGTGCCGTGTCCTCCGCCGCGCCACTGCCATGGCACGACGGGCTTTCCTCCCTCCCGATCCGGTGAAGGTACGACCCGAAACAGCCGTGACCGGACAGCGCCTGCACCAACCGGAAGGTGAGGAAACAATGCGATCTTTCTAGCCAATCCTGCAGGACCAGCCCGAGCGCATTGAGGGTTCGACGGTCGAAAACTGCGGAGGCAAGATCCGCCATCCAATGACGGACGACAGCATCCCTCGCCTCCTGCCGAACAGCCTCACGTACTTAAGGGGCAGGGTGCTCCCCGAGTGCTCTTCAAGTGCAAGGAGGGGTGCCAGCCAGAGCGCACGCTGCTGCGAAGCTTACCGAGCGGTAAGCCCGCACCACCCTTTGCGCAATGGCCCTCTGGGGCGCCCGCAAGGCTGTAGCATTCTCCCTTCTTTGAAGGGAGTCTGCCCAGATAGGTGCCCCGTACAGGGCCATGCTCTTCAGGATGCCGGCGTACAGCCGCTGGCATCACCCGCCTGGCCCTCCCATGTTAGGCATCAGCCATGAGAGGGCCCCACGAATACAATACCTAGGACAAGTGATCCAGATGGGTAAGTCCAACTTCGAGAAAGAAGTCACTCGTAGAATCCAACTCGGATGGGCTGCGTTTGGGAAACTGCGTCATATCTTGTCGTCCAAAAAACTACCTCAGTGCCTGAAGTCGAAGGTATTCGAGCATTGTGTGTTGCCAGTGATGACATAAGGATCCGAGACATGGTGCTTTACTTTTGGCCTAATCCACAAGCTCAAAGTAGCGCAGCGGGCTATGGAGAGGGCTATGCTCGGTATTTCTCTACGTGATCACATCAGAAATGAGGAGATCCGTAGACGAACAAGGGTAACTGACATAGCTCAAAGAATTAGCCGGGTGAAGTGGCAATGGGCTGGCCACATAGTGCGAAGGACCGATTACAATAAGATATTTTTATAAATAAGACCGTATGGGTCGGTAATAGAATTAAGTATGAAGATTACTTTATTCTATTAGCGACAGCAAAAATAAACAATAACCGGCTAAAATTTCTGCTTTAATGCAAACGTGTTTTGATGGATGTCATTGCTATGGTTATTGTTCGGTATCAAAAAGTTTCTTAGTTTTGATATGAGATATTATTTAAAATACATTGCCATACATTACTAAAAAATATTGCTTACGTCGAATCTTGTTTAAAAGAAAATCTATGAGACAAAATGTATGGCGTTAATTGATCAAATTATGTAATATACTCTTAAGAATCAAACATGTTAAAAGGAACATCGAAAATAACGTATTAAAAGAAATAAAATCTAAAATACTAACTGTTGTAAAATATCTAACAACGCCATGAGGCGGTATTAGAAGCAACTTATGAATATTATGTTTCTATTACCGCTTTAAGGTAAAATTCGAATTAAACCACAAAAAATAGTCAGAACGGTAATATTAGATGTGAATCTAGAAAACCAATATATTATTTATTATATTTACATATTTGCCTGCAGGTATACACATTTTATTGAAGTTAATTTATCTTAAGTAATAATTATGTTTACTTACGTAGCCGGGAGCGCAACACTATGAGACGGGCGTCCGTTGCGGGCGCGTCTCAGTTATTATCGAATTATTCTGTTTGCTGATTATTTACGCACACAAACTTAATTATTTTTAAACGCTTTTATTTACTTTCACTTCGGAGCATCAAATCTTGTAACGTTAATTTGAATGACTTCCCTTTAATGAAAATTGATGAAATTTGGCAGACATGTGTATTTCCGATGACAATACACGAAAATCATATTTTAAACTAATTTTCATTGTTTATTTGTTGTTAAATTAAAAAAAACGATTTTCAGACTTTAGACGCATAATTCTCTATGTTCTATTTTACGTAGAGACTTGAAATTTTCACAACTTGTAGCTAATTTTATAAACTAAACATTATTGAAATAAAAGCGTTTAAAAAAAAAAATTTTTTTTCATTTCACTTATTGTTTCTCAATATACATACCTAAAATATTTTTAGGCTATAACTTTCATGAAATGTATAGTATGCCTTAAAATAGTGATTAAAAAAACTGTCGGTATTGGATGCAGATTTTGGGGTGGCGTTATTGGGCGCGTTTACGTTAAATATTACAGGTAAACTCATATGAAGTGCATGGTCATGAAAGAAAAAGGTAATTTATCCCTCGATCGTAGATGATCAACGTGCGGAAACAACTCCACTCGAGTTTAACTCAAACTTTTGCGGTTTGCTCGTTAGTTTGTTAGCATGTATCTAAAATATTCTATGAATCGAATCTGTCAAACTTAATTAGACTTATTTCAAGTTATCCTAAACAGATATACTCGTAATTTCAGATAATATTTTAGTTCTGGTTGCAATGCTCTTTTTTGTAATAAGCATGACGTCATGCTAGACTCAGGCTTGGCTCCAGAAAAAGTAACTTTTTCACGATCAACAGCTCAGTCACTAATCTTTGCTTGCATTCATTTAAAATAGAGAGAATTACATGACCTTGTTAATATTGTCCAGCGTAGATTTTACAACTCTCGATATTGGTCCAATAGTCCGGTCAACTGCGTTCTGCGCTGATTGCTGATGCTCATTGTTCCTTGGCGTGTACGTCAGCTAGTTCTTCACGTTGAACTCAGTCTCTTCTGCATAACGAAATACTGGGACCAGGATTATCTCGCTCTTTAGTGACCTGGTCCCAGATCTGTCGATCTGCTTCGAACATTAGCTGGAACGTTTGCATTAAGAGGCAAACAGAAAAACAAATGGCATTAGTGATCTGATATATGTATGTACATACATAATAACTGTAAATGGTATGTTTCAAAATTAACGAACTTTCGAACAGAAATAAACAGGACTACGCAAGAAATGCCGTAGAACAAACTTTCACGTTTTTTTTTTTTTAACCAATTATAATACACCTATAATCAACTGTAAAATATTACATATTTTTTTGTAGTTCGCATGACTCTGTATAACTCATAAACTCTGTTGAAAGATGAATTGCTTACTCTGGATCATGATACGTAACATTATTTTAGTCAAAATCATAATTTTAGACTAAATAGATACTTTGAGACGTAAGTAAATAGTTAAATTGTGCCAAAATAACCTAGTAACGTAATATAACAAAGTAACGAGCGCAGCCGTATGTCAACATGTTATCATAAATCTAATTCTTTGTTCATTGTACTCGTAATCACCCGTAAGGTGATAGTTTTCACAACGTGGTTTGTAACCGAAGGTTCTTTGAATCCCCTTAATATCTGCTTAGTCATGTAAATATTTTCTAGAAGCCGCTTACGTAAATACAAAAAAATATCATAGCTGCTTATATTGCCCAAAACTTAAAAACAAAAACAAGAACAAGAAGAAAATCTTTCTTTGATCTACAAACTGTAAATATCTCTACTTTAAAAAAAGTAGTCATCTCCTTATGTGTGGGCTTTTTTTTTGTCCCAATTGACTCAATTGTCTAATAAACAAGCAGTAAGTTTTACCTGTGTCGCAGATGGCATGGACAACACATATACCTAACACATCACAATAACACCTTGCACTCGAGTAAAAATATTTATGTGTCACATAAATATCTGCCCCGGCCGGGAATCGAACCCGGGATCCATCACTTCGCAGGCAAGGTCGCTAACACAGAACATCTCTGTGGTCGCTACCAACAAGGCTACAGAATTAGATGTCAGTGTACATAAACGCTGTCCAATGATAAATATTCATTAAATAATTTTAATGTTTTGTTTAATAGTCTGTATTGTTTGTATCTTTGTTTGTAACAAAATAACAAAATTACTACAGACATTTTGATTTCATCTACAACTCGTGTGACCATCACAATCTATACACAAATCATACACGTTTTATAAAACATGTTCTTGTTTTTTTTTTATTTAAATTTAAATATGTATATGTGGGCTTTACTTACGTTTTTCTTGGTTCTTGCACTTCTGAGATATAAACTGGACTCTAGACGACTAGTGTTGTAGAATAAAAGCACTGGGATATTTCACTCATTTATTCTTTTGTGCTTAAATCGCCATTTCGCAAAGGTGTCTCATTCAAGAGGAGAAGAAATGGCGAAAGAAACTCCTCTACACATCTTTTAAATAAGTTATTTTACAATTGATTCTTGCTTAAAACTATTTTTGACTTAAACTATTTTTACAATTTAGAATGATTACAAAACACCCGTATTATTCGTTTCCCAGTCTAAGATAGAATGCCCTCGTGGGCCGTTCTCCAGACCGACCAACATGGTCCCTTATCATTGTTTTTTCTGTAACTCTCATATTTCATTCAACTCGAAACCAGAAAATATGACGTGTCGACAGGCACCGGAGCCGCGGAGTCAAGTGAATTCCCGAAATAATGTCTCGTTGTTGAAATAAAGATGGTAATTAATTTTAAACCCTAACACGACGTTGTTAACCGTACAACATCCTTCATTTCACTTGTGTCTCAGCCTGGGAAGCTTAGAAATGAATAGGTATTGGTATGTATAGGTATTCGAATGACATTATAATGCATGATTCTGAATTTTGAGTTTAACATTTTTGTGTTACTTAATATAAAAACAAGGTTAACGAAGGTTAAATATATTGATATTATAATGTTTGAGAGTAGGTATAATGTTTTCGGACTGTCACCTCAAAGGCAAATTGAAGATAAAGATGGCGAAGACACAAATATAATAAATGGCTCCCTAGGGATAACAAAGGAAACGTTGTGAATATAACCTAATATAACACTTGTTTTGACAAGTTTACTTGCACCGCTCTTCTTTATGAGGGAATGAATGTCAAAAATACGCCCGAAGGCGAAACAGCGGCGCCTCTCACAAAAATAGTTTGCGAGAATATATTTTCTGTGCTTTCATGTCAGTTGATTGCGTTGTGATTCACCAAGGAATTGTAGATTTCACCAAAATTTTTTTGAAGTGATGAATCAGTTATCTTAATTGTTTTTTTATTTTGTGTTTAAAAATAGAAAAACTACTACTAACAACAGAACTTCTGGTCATTTGGTGTTTAGAAATAGTAATCCCCATAATATGATTGGAACGAAAAACCTTTTCAAAAAATGATTAAATTTTAAATTCTACTTACAATTTCTAGTTAAATTTTGTTACTAAAAACTACCGTTTGGCTGAAAAATACGAAAAATCAACTGACAACTTTTGATAACTTAGACCATGGTATTTTTGTTGCAGATGTCGGATCGATTGTGAGTTTTGTACCCGACTGCCAGGAAGGGTTATGTTTTTCGCACGTATCTTGTATGTATGTATGTTTATTTGTTTGCATGTATGTATGTTTATTTGTTTGTATGTATGCATGTATTATTCTTTATTACCTCGTATATTCCAAATCGCTGAACGGATTTATATAAATAATATATCGTTAGATTCATCTTGATAACACAGATGTTCTTAGATAAGTAAAATAAAGAAACAGATATGGTGGTTATGAGATGCCATTATTTGAAGTATAAAAAAATTTAATAATGAAATATGAGTATCAAATATTAAAGAGCTCACCATAAGGATTCCAAAAAGATATATCATGATAGGTTTTCAACAGCAGGTGGTTTTTTTAATTTTTAACTAGATACATTTTATTCATATTGGTGTCCTCAACATAGGTACCCATTTTCAGCTCTATGCAAATTATTAACTAAATTTTGAGCTAATTTCATTGGACTATAATGTCATGCTACAATCTTATTTCTTCAAATTTCAAATCATGTTTCTGTTAAGGTTTCATTTTCAAAGTCAATCCAGGATTGGTAAAGTTCGAAATGAATGTTACCAACTGATAAACTCATTTGAGCGGCCTGCGGACGATTTATCGAAATTGCTTTGTTATAGCTTATAAGTGGTATTCAATATTTGATGCGTGAAATTTATGAGATTCACACAAACTATGTTAACATAGAAATATGAATGATTGTTTGTTTTGTAAAATTAGTGCTCTGTTCACGGCTTTGTCCGCGTTTTTGGTCTCCATTGCAGATTTTCCAATTGGAACAGATTTTTTCTTGATGCATCTTAAAATCAGCTAAATAACAATTCGTGTTTATAAATACTTCACTCATAATTATGACAATATACGCCTTAGTTTTTGAATAGGTGCAGCAGGGTGCGAACGAAAACTAGTAATTTAACTAATTTATCAATTTAATTTCAATATTAGAAATTACATTTTTAATATACTTAAAACTAGGGTGATTACGGTCGATGTTTGTACCGGAATGGTCAGAATGCTTAGCTGTTTAGGTTCCAGGCTCGTTTCCGCGAACCGTCACCTGATATCTTGACTATACAAGTGGTGGATGCGGCGATGTCTGCTTTATTGATTAATTATAATATTTCTCTATGAATCTCGTATATATATTGTATCTATGTAATAGTATATATTAATCTCGTTACGCATATGTAACACCTTAAACGATATTAAATACTAAAAGCAATTATGTTAAAATTCAATGAGTCAACCATGATACTTTTAGATACGCTTTTAGTTTGACAGTAGAAGTCAATAAAAGAGATATAACAAGAGGTAATAAAGTTGATATGATATAAAAATATGAGATAGAATGTCACAAAATTGTAAGTAATGATCTTGTTAAGATTTCCTTACATACAGCTGTTACTATGCTTGCTGTTTCTGGAATCTGAAGAGGACAAAACAATATAATATTATTTATTGTGCACAATTGAAGAAAATCAGGTAAATATATGTATAACAATGCAAATTATATAAACACAGTGGATGGTTTCTACCAGACCACCTAAGGGAAGAGGACACACACGATAAATAAACACATAGGTAGTGGTGCAGTCATTGTATGAATTTTACAGTGCTAATATTTAAAACAAAATACCATAAAATATGAAGAAATATAGGAACATAAATGATTTTATATGATATTTAGGTACACAATATTTTTATGTGAACTATGAGAAAACCGTCAAATAGATGGTAAAAATCCACATCAATAAAATGTTCGTAAAGCCATGCCATATTAAATTTATTATTTGGTAAAAAGACACCGATGAATATTGTGCTCTAAGTGGCACTAACATATTGATATTTAATAAAAAAATATTTCAAGTTGAATTTCACACTAAGGATTTCTTATAGTTACTAGATATCATACAGATCAAGAAACTGTAGTTACCTATCAGAGGCCTATTATACTACTAATAAGATGGACCTATTATTTCAACCACTGATCAGCAGGTTGAGTCACAAGTTGAGTATTTTGTATTTTTAGTACAATAGTGTTCACTGTACATTACTCAAGTTGAATAAGAGTTCAGACGTACACAAAGTGTATTATGATGATTATTGCAGAGAATACTTCAAGCTAAGTGAAAAGTTCTTACATGACTCGAAAGAGTTTATCACGTAATGTCACCTCCAACTACGGTTGGAACGAAGGTTGCCCTGAAAACTATTTTCACACAATCCATTTTCTTATTTGTGGCCATCTTTCCATTTATATTCTATAGTTCTTTAAAAGGATTAAGCTGGGTAAACTAATTTTTTTGTTAGAATTATGTTTCTTTACTAAGTAGATAAGTTAATGTCAAAAGTATTGGTCAGTGTTTTATTAGTAATCAAAAGTTTTCTTTTGAGGCCAAATTAGTCGATTTCATACTAAAGTCCAAACTCATTTTGCGTCGCCGCGCCATGTGGTACAAAAAGTCCTCACGTATAGCATATAATCAAGTACAAACGTCACAGATTATTCGAATTTCTCAAAGGGTGAATTCGTAGCCTATTCACATTTGTGATCGTTTTTTCCTCTTATCAGAATTACTTTATAATTAATCAATTTTATAAAATACATAATTATTAATATCATTGTTATTATTTACAATTTTGCTGTTTTAAATAGATTCAAAAGCTACAAAAACAGTAAAGAACAAAACCAAATTATTCATAATATACTTCGTATTCCATTCGGAAAATATTAGCTGTCGTACTTACGGAAGATACATCAACGAACGAAATATTACATTATCATACGCAAATCGAATCGAAGACATTGTCACACACATTCACGTATAATATATCACGAACTCACCTTGTTTTATCCATCCCTAGCAGTCTTATACTCAGATTCAGTTGTATATTTCCTTTTATCAGTTACCGTTATCCAATGCCTTTGTTTATTGAACTGACATCCCATTATCCTTTGATGTAAGGACGATATGTTATATTGGTGTACTGAAATGTGGCAAATACTGTTTACAATGGTACTTGTGTTTTGAAGATGAAAATTTATTGTTTTTCTCAATCCATAAGAATCCCACTTGGTCTCACTGTTGGGTTCGGGCCTACTTTCACAATATGAGGGGTGCAACACACTGTAGCACCTATAATACGCAATAGTAGAAGATTTCACACATCTTTGAGAACATTACGAAAAGCTCTCAAGTGCGAAGTTGTTTCACCGAAGCAAGTGAAGTGAATTTTAGTAAGCACATCATAACATTTTGAAAAGAAGATGTGCTATGTTGGGTTCGAGAATCCAATGGAATATTAAAACAATACAAATATTGTTTGGGATGTAAAATACGCAGCATTTTACACAAACGTGAATCGCCCAACCTCCCTTACTCGAATTTATTATTTATTTATTTTATTTATTTATTTTTGCAACACTTAAATCTAGGGTATACAAGGGCAAAAACTTAATGCCTAATGGCATTCTCTACCAGTCAGCCCTGGGTGCTGGTGAAAATCTTAGATAGGCGCAAACTGTCGATATTAACAGTCAAAAAATTCTAATTTTTATATCCTGCTGAACAACTGTTGTATAATAGTATAGTTGTTATAAATAGAAATACTTGATTTTAGAGAATGTTGTGGTAAGAATAAGATATGTCAGAGGCGTTTAGGCAACATGAAAACTTGCTACAGTAAGGTTTGCCACTAACCCTTCTACCACTCCACTAAGTATATATCTGAAGAGATAAATCTCGTGCCCAGTAGTGTCGTGGTAATATTTAATGGTCCATTGTACTGCTGTATATTGCCTAGTCATTATGCAATAAGAGAGACGGTTCGTCATATCCTTGTTATTCAGGTAGAATGGAGCCTTTTACATCCTCGGAGCTACTACTACTTTTACTATTAACAATATTATTTATATAAATAAGATATTATTATTGTAAATCTTTGTTAAACAATACAGTTTCTGAAAATGTTAATCTCAAAATGCATCATATAGACTACAGCAACAATATTTGTATGAAACAATGAATGGCAAATTGAGTGTTACAATCATGAATGAATGTCTGAGTGGAAGCTCAGTGCCAAATGACAAATGGCATATCATCCTTCTGTTGACACAAGTAATCATACGTTCACAGAGTCTCTTCGCGTGTTTCGTAAAATAACACGTCGACTTTATCAGTCTGAATGTCGACGTAATTATGATGGAGGTACTGAGTGGGACGGATTTGTGTAATGTTTACATATTTGAAAGTGTGTTTGACGTCAATCCGTGAATTGTCTGGGGTCCAGATTTTTTCTATGGTCCATAAAGTACTGTAATCTGTGATTGCTGCTCTCATGCGGATTGAAGTGGAAGTGGAAAGTGTTAAAAAAGTATTATAATGTTTAGGAAAAACTAAATATTACCCATTCAATACAATACAATATTCTTTATTGTTCACACAAATAAACGACAAAAAGAAGAGACATTAAAACTAGTACTATACCGCGCTATACATATACATATAACGTATTGTCAGATTTGTACTATGCTATATAGAAGATAGAATCCAAACTACTTCCATGCCAATAAAAAAGTTACGATTCAAATTCACCAAATGATTTTATCGGGTCAAAAGCATTTCCCTATCTATTTCAGTAGGAGCATAGCATAGCTCGGACGAATGTAAAAAATGTTAACCACAACGCACACATTTTAGTTTCAGCGTGGTCATATATGACAAAAAAGTCGTGGAAAGTGCCGCTAGGAGAATTGGAAACTAAATTGTTGCCAGCTATTTGGCAACACGAAGTTCCCATTGCCAAACTCGTATTTCTAAATTTGTAACCGATGTATGACCACAGGGTACAAATAAACAGAATTTAATAAAAATATTGACTACCTAGTGGGATTAGCTTGGAATTAAATTTCGGGAACGCTTTGTTTATAATGAAACTATGAAATTACTTGCGTCGTTCATTTTTATACTTCATTAACTTTTAAACTAAAATGTATTTAATTAAGCAATGTAGACTGATTAAAAACAAAAGATAAATAAAACGTGATAATATTATGCAAAGTGAGATTTAATTAGCTTGGTAGCGACCCTGCCTGCGAAGCGAGGGGTCCTGGGTTCGATTCCCGTTCGGGGCAGATATTTATGTGACAGAATATTGAATATTTCAATATTGGAAGTCAATAGTTCTGACATTCTGACATTTATATTTTTACAAACTCTGAATTGCCTTTTTCTTTTTATCGGCAACAAGTTATAAGATAAAAAGCAGTTAGTACCTACAAATTTTTAGGATACCATAAAAACTTTTTTGTAGTGAAACAACAAACACTTACTCACTTTTTTTTGAAACAGAAATTAAAATTATAACTACACCTCGTTTACACAATTTAAACTTAAATCAGAGAGAAGAGCTGGAGAGAAAATGAAAAATAACTAGCTAATGCTAAGCTTTATTTCGATGCTGTGATAGTTATTATCTATCTAATAAACGAGCAATTCTTGTATTTATATTTTCTTTTATTAATGTTTTCGGAATCTCGGAAACGGCTCCAACGATTTTCATGAAATTTAGTATGCGGGAGGTTTCGGGGGAGATAAATCGATCTAGCTAGGTTTAATTTTTAGAAAATGTCGTTTTATCCGTGTTTTCAGGCAGTGAATAACTGCAACAATAGACTCTTCCTGACATCTATTGACGAGTAGCAACACTAAAGCTACTTCAGTAGATGACGTTGTTAAGTAACACTAAACCGAGCAAAGTGTCATTCGGGTATTTATATTAATACGTGAAGCAAAAGCTTTGTATACCTTTTTACGACAATCACGTGGATGGAGGAGTATGAAATTTGGCGCAGTTAAAGATTGCATGGAGAAGGAATGCAGAAAGCTAATATTTATGTATGTATGTTAATCAGCGTCTTGCTTGGCACCAACATATTGATTATGTGAAAAATAGAATAAGGATGTTGATTTGGATTTTTAAGTCTCTCAGACAAGTAGCTGATAAAGAACTTTTAATCAGAATATATGAAGCATTAGAACAATCAGTCATTGCCTATTGTATAAGCGTCTGGGGTGGAGCCACTAAAACTAAATTCCTAGAAATTGAAAGAAGTCAGCGTTGTCTATTAAAGGTTATGAACTCTAAACCATTTAAATTTTCAACGGAAGAACTTTACAAATTATGTAAAGTGCTATCAGTTAGAAAATTATACATATTACAATCAACACTCAGACTACATAAAACATTACCCATAGATACCACTACCACAACACGAAGGCGAAAGGATAGGGTTGTAAACGTAGGTTGTACAAAAACTATTTTTGGTAGAAGACAACACGTCACGCTTTCTGCGATAATATACAATCAACTTAATAAAAAACTCAATATTTTAAAACTAACCTACTTTGAATGTAAAAATCTCGTTACTGAATGGTTATTACCTCTAAATTATGATGACACTGAAACATTGCTCCATACAAGTAAAACATAAATTTCCATAAGTACACACCACACACTCTCACTACAAAATTTTTGATTACACGCACTTACACAATATGTAGGCAAGCAGACAAACACACATTTTTCACAAACTACACTACTCAGATACATATATATATATATAAACACCTGCTGTCACTCACTCATTCACACACAGTCACACATGCAGACGCGCGCGCACACAGACACACACACGCACACACATACACACACACATACATACACACACATACACACACACGCACACAACATGCATTAAAAATATATATAAGTATATTATTTGTAAATACGTTATGGTACCTAATTTAATTATTAGCTCTAGTAAGTTAATAATATCTTAAATAATATTGTTATAAGTCTACCAAAACTGTTATGGAAGAGCGGGGCCACCTAACACAAGCAATAAAACGCTCAAAGGGTGGTCCCAACAACTGTCAATTATTATGTATTGATATTGTAAACAAACAATAAATAATTTTGAATTTTGAATTTTGAATTTAAACTTTAGAAACACATAAAATTAATAAAATAAGCATTACACACACAATGCATTTGACACATACACGTATAGGTTACATTCAAACTCAAATGTCAGAGTGAATTGTTATTATCAATCTCAATTAGAATTAAATTTAATCCTTACGTTCAGATTTTGACCGCAGAACCAATTAACTAATATACTAAGTACTAACGTACACGCAGAACGAATTTCTAATACCTAGTACTAAGTATCTAGTATTAAAATCCGTTAATATGATAGGTCAAATTGTTATTGCAAGATTGTTTGAAGTTGCAATATAAGATAGAAACATCATAATAGAATGAAGGTGTTCGAACTTTGCCAGACTGTCTGCTATAATATAATGTTTATTGCCAGGCCTCAATAAACGCAAGGGTTCAATCCACTTGCAGGTATTCAAATAGTGTGAAGTTAATTCTGAATTCTTGAATTACATTTTACATTAAAGTGTTTGTCCCGTGTACTAAATATGCCAAATTAATTTACTTGGTAAATAAAATTAGTTAAAAATAATTTTGTCAACGTTGGTTAAGATTTTATGTCTGTTTTACATATAATAATAACATATGACAATAATATATTACATTTTAAATTTTATAAAGTTGTTATACGTAAATATTGACGACCTGTGTGGCGCGATGTGGGCGCGATGATTACCATGCTCGATCGCCGCGCCAAGGGTCCTGGGTTCGATTTCCAACGAGGTGAATATTTGAATGATGAGTCTGAATTTCTGTTCTCGGTTTAGGTGTGAGTGTCCTTGTCTCTGTGTGTTGTCCATGGCACCCTCGACACAGGGAATCCTAGTGTGGGACTATGAGTGTGAAGCGTTATTTAATTAATTTGTATTTGGGGTTTTCAATAGTTAATCTCTTAATAAGGAGGCTTGTCTACACATTTGTTAGTTTATTACTATAATATAGGTATTATTTATTATGTGTTATTATGTAAAAAAGAATCAATTGTACTAACAAGTGAATCGAACGCTCAATGAATAAAATTGTTTAAAAATTTTAAAAGTTCACATTGGAATTATTTTATACCTTTAGATTATTGCAGTAAACTAAGCGACGTTGTTTATTTTATTTCTTTGGCTCTTATACCTTTTCATAAAATCACCTCGCCAATTAAATAAAAACACTTTGCACAATTATGAATAACGGTTCGTAAGTAAACTTTTACGTCAAACGACATCTGTAGAAAAAACAGTCTTTGTCGTAGTGGAATGATCTAATTACATCGTTTGCTGAAAGTTGTTTAAAGAAAATTGTTTATCTTTTACTAGTTCTTGCCCGAGGCTTTGCTCACAGAAGGTTTCACAAACATAATACAGTACTTATACACGTCCAAATCATTCCACGGGAACGTATAACAGGGATAAAATCTATCCTTTTTTTAAGTCTGGACATAGTCTGCTTGTGTGATCAGCTTAATCTGAATCCGATTAGTGCGTGAAACCCAAAAATCTACAAAAACTTTCGCATTTATTATAAACAGCCGTTAGAGAGCTAGTTCTTTCTTTCTATGTTTTTGGTCGGCAACACTTTGGTGCTAGCTAAGGTGTTACGGATGTCTAAGTATGACGACAGCCACTTACCATCAAATACTATAGTCATTGGTTGCCAACGCTTTGGTGCTGGCTAAGGTGTTACAGATGTCTAAGGATGACGATAGCAATTTACCATCAAATACTATAGTCATTGGTTGCCAACGCTTTGGTGCTGGCTAAGGTTTTACAGATGTCTAAGGATGACGATAGCAACTTACCATCAAATACTATAGTCATTGGTTGCCAACGCTTTGGTGCTGGCTAAGGTGTTACAGATGTCTAAGGATGACGATAGCAACTTACCATCAAATACTATAGTCATTGGTCACCAACGCTTTGGTGCTGGCTAAGGTGTTACGGATGTCTAAGGATGACGATAGCAACTTACCATCAAATACTATAGTCATTGGTCGCCAACGCTTTGGTGCTGGCTAAGGTGTTACAGATGTCTAAGGATGACGATAGCAACTTACCATCAAATGCTATAGTCATTGGTCGCCAACGCTTTGGTGCTGGCTAAGGTGTTACGGATGTCTAAGGATGACGATAGCAACTTACCATCAAATACTATAGTCATTGGTCGCCAATGCTTTGGTGCTGGCTAAGGTGTTACGGATGTCTAAGGATGACGATAGCAACTTACCATCAAATACTATAGTCATTGGTCGCCAACGCTTTGGTGTTGGCTAAGGTGTTACGGATGTCTAAGGATGACGATAGCAACTTACCATCAAATACTATAGTCATTGGTCGCCAACGCTTTGGTGTTGGCTAAGGTGTTACGGATGTCTAAGGATGACGATAGCAACTTACCATCAAATACTATAGTCATTGGTCGCCAACGCTTTGGTGTTGGCTAAGGTGTTACGGATGTCTAAGGATGACCATAGCAACTTTCCATCAGATATTATCGTCAATAGGAGGCGTAAATTTATTTGCCCTTTTATCGGATTTTTACATTTTACTTTTTTTAATTCCTTTAACGTTTAAATCCTACAGAAAAAGTTTCCGCTTTCACTATCGGTTTCAGTTTAAAGACTTGAAAAGGCGTTGGTACATTGAATTCAAATTATTCTTAATACGCTGTTTCAGCTTTCGCATTTACCCGAGCTTTTGAAACATTTTCAGTGATTCCAAATTTTTTGCGATGTTGAATACTTTTTGAAACAAACTTCGCAAAATAGAATGGTTTTTACTCATACGTGTTAAGGAATTTTCTATGAGGAAAATGGGTCGTTTCTACGACTCCGTATTGGATATATGGAGTCGTATAAATGTCAATAGAAAACATTAGTGTGTTTGTCACAATATATTAGTGTTTTTTTATATATAATACACTAATTGGCGATTTTATTTTGAGGATTAAATAAAAAAGCGAAGAGTAAATATTTATTTTTAAGTTGAGTTTTTTTTTTATTGGAATAATTCATATACTGACACAGAAATGTGATCCTCTTTCCTAGGTTCTTAAACACAAGTAATAAACAAATCTTCAAATTTTACTAAATCTAATTTAGGTTTATAACCCCTGGTTCAGCAGTAAAATTAGCATTTTCTTATTTTTGGTGACTTAATATAAGCAATAGCAATAAATACCGTTAAATTATAAGACATTTATTTTAATCACATTCTTTACATAATCGAATATAATTATAATAAACTATTTTAAGGAGTAAATAACCTTTAAATGTTTACCTTATACCCTTTTAAAAACCAAAATCACTTAAACACGAACTCAAGAATAATGATTTAAAAAAAGGTGCTAGAAATAAAACACGTTAGAGTCTAGAGAAAGAATAGAAAAGCGATAAGAATAAAGGGAAGGAATAAAAGTTAAATAAAGAAAGCGAATACAAAGGTTCCGAATGGAGAGATCCCGAGCGACAAAATGCTATCGGTATAACGGATGAATTATGCGATACAGAATGATGAAGTACTCTTGAGAGTATACAGACCAAATGAATATTGTAAAGGAGTATTGTTAAGAATTAAGGCGAATTGCCACATATATCCTTCATTGACTATTCGCTATCAATAACCATTCGATTCTAAGACGAATGGATATTTCAAACAAATTTTTATTTAATATTATGCTCTTCATAATTTGTTTTTTAAACAGACTTCAAAAAAAAGGAGGAGGTTCTCGTCTGTATATTTTCATGTTTGTTACCTCAGAATTTTCGACTGGGTGACCCGATTTCGATTATTCTTTTTTTAATCGAAAGCTGGTGCTTGTCGCGTGGTCTCACTTAAATTTTATTGCGATCTAATATTGGCATCCAGGAGAAAACAATATAAATCTTAAATTTTCATTAAGTATGTGCGCGACAAATGGACGAATAACTCAATATCACGCCAGCCGATTTCGATGATTCTTTTTTATTGTTATTGGAAAGGATGTACTTCATTTGAAGTCGTTGTTTTTTGTTAAAATTTTTGATTATTATTAATTGTGAATGTGAGAATATCGTTGTTGAATTTATGTGCCGTTGACAAGCAAAAGAGTAAAATTCAATATTAAATTATTATTATTGTGTTAAAATCAGTTAATGGGTAGACGAAACACAAAGTTTTACACTTTTTTGTCCCTATAACAATATTCCTAGAGTACCAATAACATATTAACTAATAATTCAATGTATTCAATCCAACTCTTCCAGATATTCATTCAAAATATCTCTCGCGTATCAGCACTCGTTGTAAGTCACAGTAATATCAGATTTGACTTGGCATAGACAAAGGCGATTAGTTTCAATGAAGCTGCTCATTTGAATGTATTTAAAAATAAAAGATTCTGTGCAATTAATTTTTAATGAATCTGATTTAAAGATATGTACTTTCTGGTTTCTTTGTTACCTTACACTTACTTAATGTATAGGACATTGGGTACGGTGTCAATTTGTAAAATAGTTCGAATTATTTATAAGGAGTAAAATACATATATCTACTAAACTGTAACGTAATAGGTGTTCTTTCTTTCTTTTTCTCCTCTCTTTCTTGCCCGGAAAAGCATCAGTGAAGCCTTTGGTGTCACTGATTTCCATGGGCAATGATAGCCACTTAACAGCAGGTGGATCGTCAGCTCGTTTTACGGCTATTTGCATAAAAATAAAAATACATGAACGTAGACAGTAAAGCAATAGATCGCATGTAGGTTTTCTTCAGAACATTTTCCATTACACAGACGGTAAGGCCGGCAACGAGGCTGCATTTCTCTGTAATTAAAAAGATTCTAGATCATCTGTAAATTCAGTATAGTCGACAGTTAAATACAGCGTGGATCGCCAACAAAATCTACTCAAAGGTGAGACTGGAGAGAGGTAGTGACAGACAAAGGACAGACTATCTATGTATGTAGACCTAGAAGCCAGAATATTTAGTGTATGGGTTTGGCAATTTGCTAACACTTATGTTTATTTATTTATTTATTTCTCACTTTATTAGGCTAGCCAAACAGCATAATATACACACATTCAAATTAGGGGACATAATTATAAACTAATTAAATTAAATGAATTGAATTGATTAAACTAATTTAATTAATTGAAGTGTCGATGATTTGAGAATGAGAACTTAATTATGATGAAAATTTAAGTATTTTGTAAGATATATTAAATTAAACACAGTGTGAAAATCTATTCAGTAGTTTTTGCATGAGAGTAAAAAAATACATAGATACAATCTTTCATATTTATTAGTATTATTGTATCTAGGATTATATTTTTATGACTGTGTAATGAGTGTCTATGGTAGTCTACCTTTGTAATGTCTTCGAATATTTAATAGGTACTTACCGTTCGGTTGGCCATAGACAGCTCGAATGCATTAAACATTTAGTTCGCCAAATCTACCACGATATCACCCATTGTGGCCAATGAAGTTTAAATTAATAAATTCTTGTGGGAATCATGAAACACTCATCGTATTCTGATTAGAATTTCATCGTAACTGGAAAGTATTTGAATTGTGCGTGAACAAAAAATGCTGATCTTCACTTTACCTCTAAGGGAGGTCCCCAAAAACATATTTTAAAAATGTTATTGTACCAGTTTAAAGTTTAAATAAATATGTATATCCTTGTCAAATTACAGCTTTCTAGCATTAAGGGTTTCTGCGCTATGCTGCGAATGGATAGAAAGACGGACGGACGAAGGGGTATGATGAAATTATAAGGGTCTTATCACACTGGCGGTTTGCGAGCGTTTTGAAAGCGGATCGGGCGCGCAGCGAAGACGCCGCCAGTCTGATAAAGCCCTAAGAATTGTGTTTTGACTTTGGAATCCTAAAAAGAGTCATAAAAAGCGCTTCATAAATAACGAATCTATCAACTACATATAACAAAATTTGACCTTATCCCTCAGGAACAGGTCTATTTTCCGAGATAAAAAGTATCCCATGTCAAGATCAGTTCAGTGTTTTACGCGTTAAAGAGTAACAGAGTTATTTTCGCATGTATAATAATGGTATGAATAAAGCGGTATATACTGGAAGTAACAAACGATGTTATTATAAAACGGTTCCTTTTATCTTTCCCAACGAAACGACAACGTTATTTTGATATTGTAACAGAAGAACCTATTAAATTAAGCGTAAACAACGGGCTAGTTTGTTATTATAAGGGCAGTACGAAATAGGACCAATAGCATCAAAAAAACGATACATTTTATTTGTAACACACTCATACCCACGCAGTAGGCTATTACCTATATCGCGGGTGACATGGACGACACATACACATCAAAATAACACCCATGACCCGAGTACAAATATTTATTTGTCACTAAAATATCTGCCCCGGCCGGAAATTGAACCTGGGACCCCTCTCTTTGCAGGCAGGATCGCTACCCACTAGGATATAGGGTCGTCAAGTAATCAAAATTTTACCAAAATAGAATAACCGACTGTCAAAATAGAAGAAATTAAAAAACTCAACAATAAATATATGCTAGTTACCTGATTTTTTATGTACTAGTCGACAAAATGAAGACATGATACCCCTTTAAAATACTGCCCTCGTTATGATAAACAACGTATCTGACTTTTTTTACGAAAACGAGTTATTAGCATATTCGTAATCAGTGAAACGAAATCTATCTATTATCCATTTTTCGTATGTTTTATAGAAATAAAAATAAACTTAAGCTTAAACAACGTATGTGCAAAATTTTCATTGTATTCCATGAGATAAACAACGTATTGTCCATTGCGTTTAGAGTTTTTATTCAATTTCCTAGTCATAAGTATCGCACAAGCACTTACGATACTTATGATTTGTAGTACCTTTTCACAGCCCACTCAACTACAAAGTATAAAGATTATAATATGAGCCACTTACGATGTTTATGCCTTGTACTTCTTTCATATAGTTTAACAAAATCCTATAAATAATTGCATTGGGCATAAAAATCGCACTATCTTCATTTCTTGCATGAAATATACATACATTGCATATTACTTATTAAATAGTCCATGGTAAGTGGCCAGCACCCATGGATATTCGCATCACCAAAGCCATCACCGAAGAAACACCTACTGCCATAGTCTCATTTTTCTAGTTCCAATATCCTTAAACTATGGGTTAAACCACAGAAGACATAAAAGTACAAAATTGTAGTTAAACTTAATAATGTAGGTTGCATTATTAAGTTTAACTACAATTTTGTAAAAAAAATTAACATTATGTCCGCTTTTTCTTCCATTGTGTAAGGTACAAAAAAAATTAAATAAATAAAAAATATTTGAACTGCTAAGTATGACGAATGTAAGAAGCAACATCAGATAAAATTACTAAAACAAAATAATATACAAGTTAATATAATAACACTATTGTTATAAACGATTCTTTCATGGCTGACATAAATTAAAAACCTACTTTTAAAGGCTTAAAAGTCCTTACAAAATGGGAACCAGTGAGCATAAATTTTCCGAGCCTTTCTTCGCACTTCACAATGTGGTTTCAACTGGTTAAGCTTGCAGAATTTTCGTACTTGGGTCTTTATTTTTTTTTAAACCAGAGGATCTTAAAACTTGGAAATTTTTGTACTAATATTTTTCAGGTTAATAAGAAATGAATTTCTAAATTACATATCAAAATTATCACTCGTGCATATACTCGTAGTACCTACGTAGGTACACTGAAATATATTCTATAATTTATATGCAGTATTTTATTTCTTGATCCACGATACGTATAACCAAGTACAATATTAAGGAGTATTAGATTTTAAAGTTGTTGAATTTGAAAGACATGATTCTTTTAAAACTGTTTTTTCTATCGCTTAAAAAAGTTAATAATTAAGTTTTTAACAATCTGAAACAAAAAGTAAATGGTCTTAAATGTAACGGGTGGACGTACTATGTACTAATCCACTGAATAAATATATTACGTAGGTACCTAGGTATGTAATAGAGCCATAACATTACTTAATACAACGACGAAACCCTAACATTATGCCGCGTTTCCATGCTTGCCAAGGCTCGGCAAGCGTCCACAAGCACAAGCGTATAAAGAGGGCGTTTGGATTGGCTTGTGTAAGCTTGTGGACGCTTGTATTCGATCCGGTCTAGTGTCGGTTTTTGGACACAGATCAAAGGGCGCTTGCGGCAAGCGCTTGCGACGCGTTCTCACGTTGGCGCGCGCTTAGTAGCCGCGGTGATCTCGCGACGAACACAAATATATTTCCAAAAAAAAGAGTGGCTGGTCTAACGAAGAGTTTATCGTTTATTTATTTATTTATTTATTTATTTATTTATTTATTTATTTATTTATTCAGTACACACAAATAATTAAAAGAATAATTACAAAAGTAAATTTAGTACTAGGGCACTGCTTATTCCATGGAGGAATCTCTTCCAGCAGACCCATAAAGAGGAGAATTGCATTAGTCAGGCAAACTCAGTGTGCACTTTGTAAATATTAAGTAATGTAAAAAGACAAAAAGAATTATATATATATATATATATATTATAATAATAAATAATAGACATTTATAATAATAAATATATTATATAAATAAATAATACATAACTAGTACATAAATAAATATTTCATATACAAATAAATAATATTAAATACATAATATCACATAATACAAGGTATAAAAATAGTTGTCATTCACAGGAATTAAGATAAAAAAAAATTAAACGTTCTTTAAACATGTGGATAGTTTTTGATTCTCTTATGTTAGGCGGAAGGGAATTCCATAATTTTACAGCCTGGACGGTAAAAGAATGGGAATAGTAGCTGGTTCTGTGTGAAGGACATTTAAGTAGGGTTTTAACGATTGACCTGCAAGGGATATCTGTAGGACGAAAAAAGGAAAATCTCTCGCGTAAGTATGTTGGGGAAGTAGGGGAATTAAGGATATTAAAAAGGAGACATAGCATTCTGGTTCGTTTTTGGAATATTACCAGATATTTCTATGAATATTTATCATTCACCATCTTCGTGGTCGTCGGGCTTTGCTTGCTTTTGTTTTACTTTGTTTGTATTTGAAATAAAAGTAAGTTAAACCAAACTTAATAGCCAATACAAGTTCGGTGTCCGCCATGCTTGGATGTACGTAGCACACTGACGCATTCACAAGCGTGTAAGCGACTTCCAAATTCCAAGCGAGATTTGTGGACGCTTGGGGCTTGTGGACGCTTGCCGAGCCTTGGCAAGCATGGAAACGCGGCATTATACCTACATACGAGTAACGTGTCTAACTCGCTTTTATGTGCACTTTAATCTTAAAAGCCTTTTGTTACATTCGTCACGGCTAAGGCACCCTTGGAGACTGGATAAGTCTTTGTAGAAGCGAATTTCTCTCTGTAAGCAAATAAATCATTTTAGAGTCACATGTCTTGATAAATTCATTTGTTCTTTGTCATAACTTAATTGAAAAATTATATAATAGGTTTGAAGTCGTTCTTCCTTGAAATCTCGTTGCTGTAATCTTTACCCGACTGCCAGGAAGGGTAATGATTTTCACGCGTATCTTGTATGTATGTATGTATGTAATATTCTTTATTACCTCATATCTTCCAAACTGTTGAATGGATTTATGTAATTAAGATATTGTTAGATTCGTCTTGATAAGCCAAGTGATCCTAGATAAGTGAAATTAAAAAAAACAAATATGGTGTCTGTGAGATGCCATTCTTTGAAGTATCAAAAATAAAAATTAATCAAATAATGTAATTATAAAAGAGAACTCACCATAAGTATTTCAAAAAGGTATACTCGTATCATGATAACTTTTGGAATAGCTGGCGGGTTTTTTAATTCTTAATACAAGTTAAATTATATGCATTGCGTCATGAAGTGATTTTAAAGTGAGTGATTTAAAAAATATGTTTGTGCTTGTATGCATTTGTGTATGTATGTGTGTGTGTGTGTGTGTGTGTGAGTGTGTGTGTGTACGTGTATGTATTGGTTTATGGTCTAAATCTCAGGATATGAGAAAAAAAACCAAGAGTATTCCTTGTATGCTAAAAATATAACAACTCATTAACATGTCTTTATAATAGAACAACTAATTAACATTTCTTTATAACATAAACTCCATAATGACCATGAAGAGTTTTGCAGGCAACGAGCCACAATTAATTTTAAAAATGGTGCTGTGATGATACCTCATGTTAATTACGGTGTTGTACACCGTAGAAGATTTTTCTTTTTTTAATTTGGGTAGACTTTCCGCTCAGAAATTCTATGAGTAATGGGTATTATTCAAGGACCTTTTGGTTGAAAAGTCCTTGGTATTATTGGATAATAAGGTTATGATATAATTTCTTGAGTTATTCTACGCTTCATGCTCGTTTTGGGACTAATTTGGATTTGATTACTTGCTTAAGTTATTTTGGATGCCTTGAGGTAGCTTATTTCTTTCTTTCTTCTTTCTTGGCTAGCATAGCTTCGGAAAATGCAACACGCTTTGTGATTTTGATGTATACAGACAACTTTTACCATACGTTGGCTCATCTACTTTGTCGACTATTCAAATAAAAATGCTTTGTAAATCCTAGTTAATTTATTTGTAATTTTAAACCTTCAAATACTATCATGTCCTCCGTAAAAAGTGGCTACTAAGGTGACGCAGTAATCTTAAATGTTTTTTAAGCAAAGCAGAAATAATATCACAGGTTGTTGTGTGGGTTAATTTATTAAGCCACTTTACTTACTAATTATTGATACGGGCTGCGTAAAGCTCTTTTTAATTTCATTTTTAAAGAATTCTTTTTACGAGCATAATCGCTACATTATTTTTATGAAATAATATTTTTTTATACCTCGTTTCTTTTTTCTTTTGTTTGTAAACACGCCATTTTCTTATCATAACTTCTTTACTTATTGATTTTAAATTAACGCTAGACTACACCCCAGACGAAAGTGGCAATGAGGTCTGTATGCATTGCGTTCTACACTAAAAAGATTTCATGTCCAGTACCTCTAAAAGCCAAAAGACATTTCTACACGGTTTTGCGCCCATTCCTTTAATAAAATATAGTCGGGTAGGGGCTAATATTAGCATATCAGCTTATTTATTCATATTTGGATACATTCCAAATAGTTTTCGGGTGGCTGTGGATTCACGCTGTGGTTTATATTATACGTGGGGTTTTAACACTGTGTGAGGATAGGTTGAGAACTTCAGAAGTACTTTTATATAAAGGGGCAAGCACATTTATGATAGCGTTTTTATCGTATTATGTATAAATTCATTGATAATATTAATATGTTTAATACTGATTTTATTCAAACAAGTACAGATACAAATACAGGTATGTAATATTTCTCGTTTCTAAAGATTTTTTCAGTAAAAGAAACTCCTCACTTTATCTTCAAAGAAAGATAAGAAATATTTATCTAAACTTATCTTTTATTGCAAACCATGCACACCATATTGCAGGTCATGCGTCTTTCATTCATATTTTATCTGCTACAAATTTGTAACATTATTCTGGACTGCATAAGTTTTTGTCTTACGTTAATACAACAAACACAATAAGTCAAATAGTCTGAAATGCTTTTACATTATTCCTAGGATAATAATGAAATATTAAAATGAAATTAATACGAAATTGGTTTTTACAAACAGCACGCCAAGTTATACCATGGTCACAGAATACTAGTTTCTTCGAATCCCTACTGTGAATAGTTCCAGAAGAAGCGCTAAGAACTATTACTACTGTAGTACTTCTACTGTAGTTCCTGCCGCTTTTTTCTGCATGCACTTCTAAGGAGTTTTTACTAGTCACAGTTACATTCAACTCCTACTATCCATAGCTATAATAGCAATTCAAGCCCAAGTATTTTTCTTTTTAAAACAACAAAACGATTCTTTAATCAGACATTAGTTTGTTCATAAAATAAAATTTTGCGGTTGACTGACATTTATCGGATGATACCATTTGTGGCTATCCAAATTCCGAATTGCTAAATGTGGTCAAAATTTTGTTGGGGTGTTGATAACAATCTATGTGTAAATAAAGGGTAGATAGCTTAACTGTTATAAATTAGTACTTTGCCCGCGGTTTTTTCCGCGTTGCTGGATGATAAGTACCTATATCCTATTCCAAATCATGATCTATCTGAGTGCTTTTTATGAAAATCTGATCAGTAGTTTTTGAGTGAAAGAGTAACAAACGTCCATATAAGCTTTCACATATATGATTAAATTCAGATTTCAAGATTAATATCACTGAAAGTACTTATTTGACTTTGCTCTATAGGAAGTTTGAGCTGCCATTATTGAGGTGAATATTGAATCATATCTAGGAAGTTAAGCGTTGGGAGTTTACTCTACTTTGGCATCAAACCTGAGTATAATATCAGATCATGTTTATCATAAATAAGTTGAATCCTAAAAAAATTTTTTTTTAAACGCCTTTATTTCAATAATGTTTAGTTTATAAAATTAGCTACAAGTTGTGAAAATTTCAAGTCTCTACGTAAAATAGAACATAGAGAATTATGCGTCTAAAGTCTGAAAATCGTTTTTTTTAATTTAATTTTTTTTTTTTTTTTAATTTTCGTGTATTGTCATCGGAAATACACATGTCTGCCAAATTTCATCAATTTTCATTAAAGGGAAGTCATTCAAATTAACGTTACAAGATTTGATCCTTTGATGCTTTGATGCTCCGAAGTGAA
Source organism: Thymelicus lineola (assembly GCA_963932265.1). NCBI lineage: Eukaryota > Metazoa > Arthropoda > Insecta > Lepidoptera > Hesperiidae > Thymelicus > Thymelicus lineola. The sequence continues at coordinate 5,969,642 of OZ010704.1, forward strand.
GCTAAATAAAAGCGTTTAAAATACATTTTCATCGGAACTAAAGCTGGTCATACATAATCAAGTTTACTTGTCAAGTTTGCAGTGGAATTGATGCTGGAAGAACTGATAACCAAAGGACTGATAACCGATACCCGATACTATCTAACCCTTTAACTAGCTTTCGTGGATTGCTTTGATGACATAAAATACTTAGTAACATTGCATTTTACTTGACCTGTATTTATATGTAGTTCAATATTATGTATTAGTATTATAATTATATATGTATATGTATATATATTTGCTATATATGTATATATATTGTATTTATTTGTACGAGTATATATCATATTTTACTTATAAACAGATATTTATATTTATGTTCCTTTTTATCTACATAGTTTGTTTTATCTTTGGTTTTAAGTATTAGTCCGTAAAGTTCTTACTGTTTGCTTAAGTTTCTTGAACGATTGTGTTCTCTACCCTTAGCTTGTCTGGTAGAAATTGCTATTACAGTGATAAAACCGCCTATTGTGTATTTAATACTTAAATTGTAATATTTTATGTACTTCTAGTGTGCACAATAAATAATATTGTATTGTATTGTAATCGATGGGTTCGCAAAATTGTCGAATGGCAGACACATCTCAATAAAAGGAGAACTACTTAGTCGCTCCTGAACAGGTGGACGTCCTAACGTCCTATAGAAGACAGCGGGAAGCAGCTCGATTCACAATACCAAGGACCGGTTCGGGGTGACACCAATTAGCGAGGCCTATGTCCAGCAGTGAACTTTAAAGGGCTGTTAGATAGATAGATAGATAGATAGATAGAGATACACTTACTTTGAAACTACCATTAAATACATTATCAGTTATCTTAGACACGGATTTTACTCATCAGCAAAAACAATATTAATCATTTATTGTGACATTCTGCAATGTTCCAAGCGACCTTCGCTTTATAAATGACAATATCATTCATAGATCACTTTTTGTCCTGTTTAGTTTAGATATAATTGTTATAGGACTAACGCGCACGAAAACTTGCAAACTCGCTTCGTCAGTAAAGAAGCAATATTGACAGAATTGGATTATGGTTTTAATAACGAAAGAGCACGTAAACTTCTGAACTCGGATTAAATCGAGAGTAAAGTAGGCACGTTAGCGAAATTTATGTAAATTTGAATAAGCCGTTTCAAGTGAGCGTTTTTAATCTTTATATTATTCGATGTGCTCTTGAAAATTTAATTCTTATTTAATAAATATAATGAGCTGAGCATAGCAGATCTGATACTACGTTTGTTTGTGAGGATATAATATGGATATTTGTTAGTCTTTTACACAATAACTGCTGAAGGGATTTTTATGATAGCAGCAGCTAAACCATAATGTGGAATAACATATAGGGTACGTATTATTATGGAAAACACAGAAAAAACATTTTCTTTTAAATTTTATGTTATAAAATATAATATCTTGTAAACAATTTTACATCGCAATTAGAATAAAAGTTTCCCACTTGCACAGAACCATTTGATGTACTTTTTAACCGACTTCAAAAAAGGAGGATGTATTCGATTCAACTGTATTTTTTGTTTGTTTGAGGTTACCTCAGAACTTTCGACTTGGTAAACCGATTTTGATGATTCTTTTTTTAATCGAAAGCTGGTGCTTGTCATGTGGTTTAAATCTGAACGAGATCTGACGATTAGTTTTAAAATATCCCTAATTTTGAAGTCGGTTATTTTTCGTCAAAAATTATCAATAACTAGCGCTATGCCCGCGGTTTTGCCCACGTTTTGCGGGATAATAAGTAGGTATCCTTTGTCTTAAGATTTGATTGTATTAAGATTGTCTTTGGCATATTAAGGTCTACGTACGTGCTAAACATAAATATCCGTTCAGTAGTTATTGCATAGGAGAGCAACAAACATCCAACAAACTTTTAATATTAGTAGGATAGGATGAGTAAGATGAATAAAAAAAAACAAAGCAACAATCAATAATTGTCCCACTGCTAGACTCGGGGTCTCCTCTCACAATGTGAGGGGTACAGGCCATAGTCTATCACGCTGGCCAAGTGCAGATTGGTAGACTTCACACACCTTTGAGAACACTATGGAGAACTCTCCCGGTGTGCAGTTTTCCTCACGATGTTTTCCTTCACCGAAGCAAATGATAATTAACTTGTAATACGCAAATAATATTTGAACATTAGAGGTGCATGCCAGGATTTGAACTCGGGCCTCTGTGTTCGGGAGACCAACATTCTAACCACTAGGCTAAAGTAGGCTATCACTGCTGTAGGATGAATAATCCGTCCATATTATATATTACCTACCTTTCACAGGTCGAGGGCCGCCGCGCCACTTAATAAAGTCAGATCAGACGTGATTCAAAGCTGAAGCGAAGTCTACTTAGACAATTTTTTTCGTAATATTGACTACTTTAAGTGATTTCCGAGTAGATCTCGAAGAATTTTAGTCTTTCTAATATTTTATACTTAATCTACAAAGTTTTAAGCTTCATTTATAATACTTTATTTTGGTAATACTGAACAACATTCTATCCCAATCCATCACTTTAGTCGGCGGATGTCTAACGACAGAAAAATTAAGTATCCGAATTGGTTTTTAAACGTGGCACACATCAATCATTCGAAGCTTAGTAATTTTTCAACGTCTATTAAAAATGAACACCCTATATCTTAGATTAGTTGTGTGCAAGGAGTGATGAATTGTCAGTTGTTATTTTTTTTTGGGAATATTAATAACATCCATTTGTGAATGTGACAACTTACAATAAAATAAAATAATAAAGATATTGCTGCATAACGTGTGGAATTTTATCATTACACTAAATCTATACTACAATAAAACTCAGTGTCTGTTTTTCTGTCCGAGCATCACATAAAAACCCTTGAACAGATTTCGATGAAAATTGGTAAAGATGTTACTGATACTCTGGGTCATATTTTAGACATTTTTTCATCCCGGAAAATTAAAACGTTTTCCGGGAAAACAGGATAAAATTTTGAATAAGTTAAAACATAATTTCCGTATGCAAAGCTGCGGGCAAGAGCTAGTAAATAATATAAATCTAAGCTTTGCACGTCCATAAGACAAACACAATTCAATCAACGGGCCACACCCACGGCTCTCATTTCTTTCACAAACAGAATACTTTCTTTAGTACGGGGCTTATGTCTGCGATACGATATTGGAATGTACGAAATTGAGGTATCTTACACACTGTGGGGCGACTTTTTCGGTGGGTATTTAGTGCTGTTTTAAATAATATAGGAAAGATTACCTAATGGCCAAAATGCAGTTAAATACAAAACTAAATTGCTTTGAGTTACGTAAACGTACTCAGAATATTAATTTATATTTCCCGTAGAATAAAGATTATTATTATTAAAGATTACTAATAGTAGATTTATCTAAAAAAACTTGAGTATAAAGTTGTTTTTTTCTAATTAGACGTTATAGTTTTGAATACAGATCCACACTATAATTATATCGTGATAACGTAATGCTAGAAGAGTTCTCTGCCAGCCGATCTTTGGGAGAAGAGAAACGTCGAAGGCGGTATAGAAAAATGATAATTGAAACATAAAAACTATAACTTTGATACTTTTGACAGACTTCAAAAAAGGAGGAGGTATTCAATTCGACTGTATTTTTTGTTTGTTACCTCAGAACTTTCGATTTGCTGAACCGATTTTGATGATTTTTTTAATCGAAAGCTGGTGCTTTTTATGTGGTTTCACTTAAAAAGCAATATCTGACAAGTAGTTTTTGAGTTATGCCTAATTTTGAAGTCGGTTATTTTTTGTCAAGAATATTTTTTTTATATTTTTTGTAAATAATTTTAACCTCGGTAGTGTGTAACATACGGTACTCTTTGATATATATCGTTATCGCCGTTATTATCGCGAGTGAGTGCGGCTGAGCCGGTAGAATCTATTCATGTATCACACAAAGAAGAGAAAATATATCCTTCGTCTACACGGACACCGTATAAACCTTTCAGATATTTTGGTGGCAGGACCTTAATATTCACAAAATTTTGGACTTATGAATTATGAATATTTTTACTAAAAATTAGGTGACAATATAATTGCTACGATGCTACGAAAGTGCTACGAAATTACTCATGCATAGTGGCATGGGTTTTGTCTGCCTGGATAGCTAGAATCAACCTAAAACCAACAAGAAAAAAAATGTTTTTTTTTGCGTTGAGAGCAAAATCGGAAATTCAATACAATGCGCGTCCCCGATATTTTTTGTTGGCAACGCATTGGATATGGACCATACTGACATTATTATCTACTTGTCTTAGCATATTATTACACTTTTGTCAGCTTTACTAAATAAATCCTCGAGGTCTTCGACTCCTGTCCTTCATTGCAGCACTGCCCTGCATGTATGTGTATACGTATAAAATATAAATAACAAACAATATTAGCCCTATTTACAACACATAAAACATGACAAGTAAATCCATGTGTGTACACTTATAATACGCCATGAGTTATTTAAGTTATTTCTATTATACAAGCCAACTGTAATGGAATTACAATCATGCTGAACGTGTAACCAATTTCAATTCATTCTCTTTCATTTAATTATTAATTTGGTCATAAAATATGTAATTGTTTAAATATTTGTCATTTCTGTAATAAGCTCACGTACGGTCCCCTGCAGAGAAAAGTAACCCATCTGTTAAACAGTTTTAATAGACAGATGGGTTACTTTTCTCTGCAAGTGACGTTATTATGTACTTTTTGCTTCGATGTTGGCATGTAAATAAAGAAATAAAATTATAATAATAACCATTGTCATTGGCTTCAACCCATTAATGGCCCACTACTGAGCACGGGTCTCTCCTCTTGAGGAGGTCTAGAGCATACTCCACGACACTGCTCTAGTGCCGGGGTTAGTGGCCAACCAGAGTGTCGGAAGTTTTCAAACCGCCCGAGGGCCTCCGACATGGCTTAACGACTGTTATCTTATGATAACAACCGGGACCGACGGCTTTACGTGCCCTCCGAAGCACGGAAACGCTCAAGAATTTTTTGCCACTAGCGGTCACCCATCCAACTACCGACCGCGCCCGCTGTTCAATCCATTGTCATCAAACCATTGTCATTATCAGATCTGAACTTTAGGGCCACCAAGATGTAATTGTCAACGTCACCCATGGATATCAGTAACACTAAGATATATTATTATACTGGAGCGTCGGCCAAGTAAGCAGGGAAAAGGAAATACTGACTTGTTTTGTTCATCTGTAATAATCAAATTCTACTACGCAGATGTGGGTGTTGCACGTTTTTCTTCCTCTTCAGGAGTAACAACAAGTAACATGAAGTTTTACCAGACTTTTATTTATTTTTGAAACACCTTTCAAATACTCGGATAAACATGACATGTGACATGTCTTCAAACTATTAATGGCTCACTACTGAGCACGGGTCTCTCCTACTGAGGAGGCTTAGAGCATACTCCACTACGCTGCTTCAGTACGGATTGCTGGAGGGGTTGGTGGCCAACCCAAGTGTCGGAATTTTACAGGCCACTTCAGAGCCTCCGACATGGCTTAACGACTGTTATCTTACGATAACAACTGGGACCGACGGCTTTCAGTGTCCTCAGAAGCATGGAAGCTCTCAAGAAATTTTGGCCACTAGCGGTCACCCATCCAACTACCGACCGCGCCCGCTGTTGCTTAACTTTGTCGATCACTTAGGATTGACACAAGCCGCCGGGCTATGAGTGTGTTAGATTGAATCTGTAAATGGTTATGGAAAAGGCAAGAAATATAAATTGGAAGTCATGTTATAAAGCGAGAATCGACAAATATTTGCAACCTGTACTATTATTAATAAAGATAAACCAAAAAAGGCACAATGACTAGTTGTATTTCATGATAATGTAACTTTTTCATATTATTATGGAGGTATGTAAATGATACACATATTTGCGGCAATTAATTTATTGAAACCCTTAGTTCGCAATGTGCTTTAGTCGTTGGAGAAGAACTAAGGGGAAAGAAACTCCAAACAGCACAAAACCGCAGTAATATTATATCATTCCACATTTCATATCTGTATCAATGTTACACATTTTAAAATGGAACAAACACTACGACAATATTGAATTGAAAGCTGGCTTCCAGTATAGCTTTACAACATTATGACACTACAATCGTTTTAATTAGAATGATACTTAACAATAATTAAATAGACTGGCAGAGTGACATTATAAAAGTATTACAAAGTACTTAACTTCTGCAGAAGAGCAGCTCACACACCGAATTAAACGAGACAATTACAAACACTCGCTTTTATCAACCCAACTGTCTACCCCCACACCATAATTACGAGTATCACCTGATATACCTACCACAGACAAGACAAACAATTTGTAATTCTACGTAAAAAGATCGTAATAAATACTAATAATAATAAACACAATTCAATAACTGATTTAAACAATTTCAAATCATCAAAATTAATGGTATTTTATAAAATAATTAAAATATTTCTACCGGCAAACAATTTAACTTCCCGTTACAAATAATCACCTATTTTAAAAATTAGCAAGTAGTTGACATTTAACGTTGCTATAAATATCAAATACCTTATTTTAATTTTATGTATATTGTATATTATTACCAAATCGTACAATAATATTATGTCTATCTAATTGTACAATAATATTATATTACCATATTTCAAGTGTTTCATGTTACGATTAATACAAATAATACAAGTTGTCAAAATATAAGAACATTATCATTAATGGATACGTTTCCATTTTATAAAAATCTAAATTTCATATTTTCTATTTATTGAGCAATTATTACATATACCTAAATTATAAATATACAATATCTCTCACGGCCAGACTGACATGTACTTCGCTCTCGAAGTACTAAAAAAAACTACATCGTTATACATACTAAGTACACAAAAATACCAAGATAATATAGTTCCTACTACATTTACGAATATTGTCTCTTTTCACATTAAGATAAACACAAGTAAAGATATTTCATTTCATTTCATTTCATAAGGGCCCACTAGCCTCCCACCTGCTGCACATGAGTAAGGCTAGGGCATTTAAATCAGTAGACATTATCAGCAGTTCCTTCAGTAATAGGGATGTTGACTAATTTTTAGGCTTTAATTTTATTTTATAGATAGAACCTTGATATTCACGAAAAATAAACATTATAAAAATAATAATCTTCAATTTAAAAACAAAAATTGATAAGTAAAAATCATTATCAAATTTCCCACCAAAAACGTCAAAGTTTGTTGAATTTCCATATAAAATAGGAGCAATTACGTTATATTCTCAAAATTGCGTTTAAGGTCACGTGACAGTGAGTACAATTTTTAACATTTAAAATTAATGATATCTAATTTATTGTGATTGATTTCAATAAAATAAGGCCTTAAAATAGGCCTTTAAATGTTACCACTAATACTTTAGACATATTTTTTTTATTAATTTGTAATTAGTGTCAACATCCCTATTTGATCTAGCCTCTCACCTGCTGCACATGAGTCAGACTAGAACTTCTCAGAAGACATAATCAGCAGTTTATTTATTAATTTGATCTAGCCTCTCACCTGCTGCACATGAGTCAGACTAGAACTTCTCAGAAGACATAATCAGCAGTTTATTCATTGATTTGATCTAGCCTCTCACCTGCTGCACATGAGTCTAGACTAGAACTTCTCAGAAGACATAATCAGCAGTTTGTTCAGTAATATCATCCAGCCTCTCACCTGCTGCACATGAGTCAGGCTAGGACTCTCACTCAGTAGACATAATCAGCAGTTTGTTCAGTAATTTAATCATCACTTCTTAAATTATCCTTAGACAATTATTATTGCATTTCATTTCAAAATTTACCCATCCATTGTATAATATTTCATTTCAATCCACATCACGATTGTGTTGACAAAACGTAAACTAACAATATCGAAGATACTAAGTATCTTTTCCGTTTGGCCATCCGATTCAAAACAATTAGTACAAAATTTAACAGTGATGATTAATTACTACAATAACCGTAGACAATAGTAAATTGCTATCGTTACTTACTTACTTATAACATAAACTTAATTGAAACTAAATAAAAAAAAAATATTGTGAAATTAATAGAATTAGATCTTTTAATTGTTTAAGATCTTTGTGTAAGATCTTTTAATTGTGTTTTGTCTTTTAATTGTCTAATTGTGTAATTGAGTAGTATGTGTCCAATATCTAAATTCATCATAAATCATTGTGGATAAATCTTAAAGATTATATTATGTAATGTATGTCGAGTTATATTCCTTGCTATATACTCTCACTGGGGCTATATTACATACAAATATTTCAAAATAAAATATATAAAAAAATCTTTTGAAATAATATATTAATTATTAAATTAATTATTAACCCCTTCCAAGCGGCCGTAACGTTTTTTCGTGACAGAAAAAAAACATCCTAATACGGTGCCGCGTCTACATAGAAGTTTCACTTTAAAAAAAAACGTGATATTATTATAAGGAGGAAAGATTTACATTTTTGTAAATTAGTAATGAATAAACTCAAAAACTACTCGACCGATTTGAAAAATTCTTTCACAAATTGAAAACTACATTATTTCTAAGTTAATAGGCTGTATTTGATTGTGATTATTAATTAGTTGTTTTTTTTTTGCAAATCGCGTAAGGTTCAGTTAGTAATACATAAATGTTTATATCGTAAACCCTATTAAAAATATTACAGCAAATTATATTACATGTCATTGTAAATGTAATAAAAGTAAGAAGCTAAGATTTCTTCAAGATTATTTGAGAAATATCTAAACAGGTTCTACTCGTAATGCAATTTTCACACAGTACCTACTGCGCTATTTTTGTTTCAATTGTACCAACAAAACAAAAATGACAATTTAAAGAACATCTCAGTCACATAACGGTTACTTAAACTTCTCCTTAGTATAGAGACAAACAAAAAAAAAATTCACTCTCATGGACAATTAAAGTATAAAAATACCTTTAAATAATTATTATTTTATGAAAATTGAAGTTTTTGAATGTCAAGTCAAATCATCCCAAAAAAATATATACCACTTATTATTGATATTGACAATTAGCAGTACCTACCTACTACCTTTATTTTATTTCAAAGAGAAAAAAAAAGCTTCTTTACAATATTTTTAAGTAATACAAAAAAGTAAAAAGAATTTCTTGATAATATATCATAGTTTAATATATCAGATATAATCATAGTTTTAAAAGCATTAAAAATAAATATAAACTTTTATTAACTATCAAAATATTTTACGTGTGGCTACGCAAACCAATAATAAGATTAATTATCGATAAGGTTATTTTGACGTTGGTCCGCACTAGGGTCATTGAAAGTTGACAATATAACTGAGATGAACCAATACTTTACATATTACTATTATTTAATGTCAATAATTAGTCCTGGACTCTTTACGACTTAATAAACGAACCTTTCCGAGTTGGGCGTAAATATTGTTTTATATGTGGGTACTACAACGCAAGCTAACTAGCAAATACTAGAAAATTGTTATTTGTGTTTTTAGGCACAAAACTAAATATAACCTAATTGAATCCGAATAACTTATTAGAATTACCAAGTGTTAAGTAAATTTACTAGCACTGAAATTATAATTTGTATTTGAAGAGTTTTACAAAAAAAAAGAAAAAAAAAGCAGTCTAATTTAAAAAAATACAACACAAAATGTGTTATCTTTAAAAAAAACTTATATCTAATGAAACTAACTACTACTAACTAACATGAAATGTGTTATCCACTTTTAAAAACTTATTAAATATCTAAAGTAACTAACTACTAATAACTAAAACTATTTAAAGTAAAAAAAAAATTAAATTAAATAAATACAACACAAAATGTTAATAAAAGTCATAAAATATCTAAATTTTAAAACCTACTATCCGTAAAAATAATTATTATTCTAAGCCAAAACAACAACAGTCTTCAAAACCAGTTCACAAAGCAAACCAAAACCAAAAACCAAAATCAAATCGTATGTCTTTTAAGTTTATAACCTTATTGACTTATTCCTTTACAATATTAATTTCTAACCAAAGTCCAAAACACAACCATTTATCCGGCGCGAATTCAGATTTTCATTTATAAATTAGTTGCCTATGACTTTAGTAATTTACATATTATTGTGTCATTTGAAAGCGTGATTCAGAACTTGCAAATGAACTTTACTAACGCCATCTATTAACAAAATCCGGAACCAAATATCTAACAACTAACAAAACATCGAGCTTCGCATGGAAAAGAGAGGTTTTACCGCGGTAAAAAAATAGCCTACGTTACTCTCCACCCTCCCAACTATCTCCACACACAAAAATCATACCATATAATAGCTTCGTTGCGACGTGAAAGAGGAACAAACAAACACACTTTCGCATTTATAATATTATAAGTATGGAGTTATTCCATAGCTAACTACGTCTTCCTTTTGGATTACCTACTTTTTTCTTATTTGTGTAATTATGTTTACGCAGTTATGCATATTATTATATTATTAGAACATTAAATATTATTCCTAATGATATTTATCCTCTCAATTTACATGATTCAATTATGTACTTTAATTGCTTTAATTAATTTTCAAATAAATAATAAAATTGTCGTCAGTCTACTCTATATTCATATTTCACAAATTATTGTCATACATTTATACCTACATACTGATTCAATCTACAAATCATGGAAATAAATAAGTCATTTTTAATCTTAATCGAATGTTAAACAAATAACATAGGTACCTACCAAAATAAAAACTAGTTGTGGGTATTCTAAAAGTTTACATCTGGTGTATTGTGTCGATATAGATTACGGTTTTGTTTGATTTTAGTATATTATTATTTTGCCATAATAGATTTTATTTTTCTTATCATTTTGTTTGGGTGCCTGGCGCACTAGTCTTTCCCTTTCGAATTTGTTGCAATCTACATAGTGTCTATACTAGGTATATAAATTATAAAGAAATATTAAATTATATGTAAAATATATGTATAGGTACTATTTATGTTCGAAAATTCATTTCATTGTAAGCAGTTAGTAAATAATTAGATAGTCATAACCGAAGAAAGATTTAATTTGTATACCTACTTTGTTGCTATTTAGTACGTATTTAGTACGTCCTATTCTTTGAAACCTCTATATCTACTGTACGTAAAAAAAAAATAATTGAAAGTTAGTCTTCAATTCTAATCCGATTAAGTCTATTTTTAATCAAATAATTCACAGATTTTCTCGTGATGTCCGGACAGAGAGAATTCCGCCTCCTTATTGTATGTTTAAATTACTTAATGCACAGAAAAAAAATATATATAATAAAATCCTTAAACATTATCATAAAACAAAGCCCTTTAAGGGCCTTACCGTTCTTGAAATCACTTCGGTGCTGTTCTAAGGAGATTCCCTTGATCACTTGTTGGATGTTTCAATACTATAATAATTGTCCATCTCGTGACGTAGCAGATCCTTGCGTCGAAAACTTATTATTTCGTCGTCACAGTTCCGCTGGTCCGAGGCCGCAATTTTTCTTCTATTCTGAAACTTGGAAAATAAACACATATTAGGATACATATATTATTAAAAACGCGAGTCCGACTCCTACACTTCTGATGTTAGATTGAATCTGTAAATGGTTATGGAAAAGGCAAGAAATATAAATTGGAAGTCATGTTATAAAGCGAGAATCGACAAATATTTGCAACCTGTACTATTATTAATAAAGATAAACCAAAAAAGGCACAATGACTAGTTGTATTTCATGATAATGTAACTTTTTCATATTATTATGGAGGTATGTAAATGATACACATATTTGCGGCAATTAATTTATTGAAACCCTTAGTTCGCAATGTGCTTTAGTCGTTGGAGAAGAACTAAGGGGAAAGAAACTCCAAACAGCACAAAACCGCAGTAATATTATATCATTCCACATTTCATATCTGTATCAATGTTACACATTTTAAAATGGAACAAACACTACGACAATATTGAATTGAAAGCTGGCTTCCAGTATAGCTTTACAACATTATGACACTACAATCGTTTTAATTAGAATGATACTTAACAATAATTAAATAGACTGGCAGAGTGACATTATAAAAGTATTACAAAGTACTTAACTTCTGCAGAAGAGCAGCTCACACACCGAATTAAACGAGACAATTACAAACACTCGCTTTTATCAACCCAACTGTCTACCCCCACACCATAATTACGAGTATCACCTGATATACCTACCACAGACAAGACAAACAATTTGTAATTCTACGTAAAAAGATCGTAATAAATACTAATAATAATAAACACAATTCAATAACTGATTTAAACAATTTCAAATCATCAAAATTAATGGTATTTTATAAAATAATTAAAATATTTCTACCGGCAAACAATTTAACTTCCCGTTACAAATAATCACCTATTTTAAAAATTAGCAAGTAGTTGACATTTAACGTTGCTATAAATATCAAATACCTTATTTTAATTTTATGTATATTGTATATTATTACCAAATCGTACAATAATATTATGTCTATCTAATTGTACAATAATATTATATTACCATATTTCAAGTGTTTCATGTTACGATTAATACAAATAATACAAGTTGTCAAAATATAAGAACATTATCATTAATGGATACGTTTCCATTTTATAAAAATCTAAATTTCATATTTTCTATTTATTGAGCAATTATTACATATACCTAAATTATAAATATACAATATCTCTCAAGTGCTTCATGTAACATGACACTTACCTAATATTATTTAAGCAAAATGCTTATTCAACTCTTAATATTCATACAGCATAAATCGATAAAGACTCGATACAGAAGCATCAGTTGGCTATATAACTGGACTTTTAGATGTGGCTACGCATAATATTTACAAGATTCGATGGATGCGCCATGAATAATGCATGCGGTTGATATGGACGTGCTAGTTATTCAAATTGGTTGAGAAGCGTTTGCATATGTTTTGAGCAGTATTTGGAATGCGTAGTTTAGCATTAATACATTTTCAAGCCGTTTTCGACAGTGTTCAGCTTTGCTGAAATACAATCCGCGACTGAATTCACATTAGTTCCGTTCAAATAAGGAATCGGAGAAATCGGTTGAAAGGCTTCGAGTAATTTATTGATCATTTTCTCTTATGTGTGTTGTGTGTTATACGGCTTTTACGTCTGTATAATAGAAAATTCAATCAGCGTCTTATGGATGGCACCTCTTTTCATGACTGTGTATACCAAGATGGGAGCGACAGTTTCTACCGCAGTGGCGACAAGAGTAACTGAATCTACCACGCACAACTTATTAATAATTTTTATAGCAATTAAAAATTAATCAATAATTACTTTTTAACAAAAAATAAACCAAAATAAAAAACTGTAGAGCATTAAATATTAAAAATTAAGATCTTAAATTAATAGTAAATAAATAATTTTGAGGCGGTGCCAAACAGATGAAAAAAGAAACGGTGAAAAGTTGTGCGCCGCGCTGCTGCTGCTGTGTGCATCGCATACCACTGCCCTCATCTTACGCTTTATTAAATTAATTTTGCTTGTTTGTTTGGCGCCGTCTCAAAATTATTTATTTACTCTTAAATTTAGAATCCTAATTTATACTAGGTACTAATTTTAATTTTCGCCTTTCTTTTTTTTCGTTGGTTTAATTTTTTGTTAAAAAGTAATTATGAACTATTATAGTTAAAATTCGATACAAAAAATATAAACTGGATAATTTTAGAATGCAAAAGCACATGAAAGTATTCCAAGCGTACACAACGGAGAATTCGGTACACTAATGAACAATATTCAACATGTTTGAGTATCGTGTACCGTAGTAGAGTACACTCATGCGTTAATTACTCTAGTAGCCTGTTGGAGCATAAAATTTTATTAGCTAACCTTCAGTAGGTGTTCATAAATAAAACTTAAGGGTCAAGTAATTTGGTGAGTTGTACGAAACGCCAGTTAAATTTGTTAAGCATTAAACAAACCACATATTTTTTAAATTCGCTATCAAAAAGTTAACTTCCAGATTACTAGGCTTGTACTACTTTTTATAAACATTTTTTTTGTGACACATTTTGTCAAATTGTCTTGCTCGGGAAAATTATTTTTTTGACAAAAATTGCAAGTCGAAGTTTGTACGAGAATCGAAGCCACTAAATTTAAAACATGATAAAATGTAAAATATAAATAGGTAACTACTAGGTACATATTATACATAATTGGTATAGGAACTTTTTATGAATTTCTGGGGAAATTGATTTCTACGAATTTATGAATTTGTAGCAAATTTCACAAGACATTACTAGTGACCAATCTGACTCCAGACTCAATCCTGTCTATCAAGAGGTTTGAGACAGACCTCTGAGCCAGACATTTATGTGCCAGGTTGCTCTTTTCCGTCTGCAAGTATTTTCGCCTCAATTTATGGCGATGTGCACAATGCACATATCACCTATATTATAGTGCTGTACTGATCCTCCCTGTATCCGGGGTTAGAGGAAGTCTTAGGAGTGTCTAGGGGCGCGTTTATTTATTTATAGGCTGCACCAGGCGTTACTAAACTCAGTTGATTGGTTATGTTTGACATAAGCCGCAAATATCGCTACTGGTTTAATTACTAGACAAATGAAATTGCTAGTTGTTTTGAATTATAAATTGAGATTTTATCTTTGAATGAGATCGTTGTTATTTATTGGAAAAAACATATCAACTAAAATAGAAGTGATAACAATTGCATTTTTTTCATATTGTTTACACAAAGGGTGATATTATGCTACCCAAACATACATTATACACATTATGGTATCATAATATCCTCCAGAATAAACATTTTCAGAAGAAAAGCAGGGCAGTTTTTGGTTAAAATGATATACAATTGGTGCCAAACTTGTCACGTATTTTATACCATGTCAATATCTTAAATTATCTTATACTAAATTAGTGAAAGAAGCGATAAAGAAGCCATCTTATAAATAAAATTAAGTACAATTTATTTCAATGTACACTAAATTATGATTGATGAAAATAAAATGCATTGTATTCACCTCCACATTAGCTTAACCTTACATAACTCTCAAACCAATATTTGGAATTTAAACTTTGTTACGAAATAACGCAACTCAAGCAGAGGAAATATGTAACAAAAAGGAAACAATAACGCCGTAGATGGATGGTGATGTATGAGGCATGTTCCCAGGGTTGGCTGATTATTGAATTTGTGATTGGATACGATAAGGGTCTCTCTTCTACTTTATTTTGAACTATAGACCGAATATATAACCTACTGTAACTAAGCACATAACATCTAGAAGCCCTGACACCAAGCTGATTTCAGCTTTAGGATTTCGCGTAAGGACTTAATTTATCAGCATTATTATGAATATTACTACTGCTAATATTCATCTTTCCTTGAGTTTTTTTTAATATTTATTACAGTTTTTTTCTCTTCTTAATGTATATTTGGCCGGTAACGCATTGGTGATACCTATGGTTCCACTGATGTATTATAATAACGTTTACTCGTCTGGTTGTTTGTCGACTAGCTACTTATAAATATAATAAATAATGTCAATAATGTCAAGGAAAGATGAATATTAGCAGTAGTAATATCTAAAAGTAGGTTAGATTTGACTTGGCCAGTTTTTATCAGAATTAAAATGTTGAATAACTTTTTAAAATGACTGATGTAATGAAAACTGGCCAAGTCAAATCTAACCTACTTTTAGATGTCACATTTTTAAATAACAGCAATTATTATAGGTATCCAATAAAGCAAAGAAATAGAGTTTAATACTTGTTCATAATGTTATTTTGTTCCTATAAATACATATTTCGATTTTGCATAGAACTTGGCACTCATTTAGATCTCTATTCTTTTTGCGGCGAAGCCCACAGCCAAGCATAATTTTTGTATTGAACTTGGCTCTCCTTTTTTACATTTATGTTTTTGGTGGGATATCATTACTTTTTGTAAAGAAAAATATACCCTGTCCACAAATCTTAGAGACTAAATAGACGTTTCATGGATGACCAGTTTCAGGTGTAAATTAAATAGTGATCACCATAAACCGGAAAGTGAATCGGAAAAACATTAGCTTTTACGGTGACTCGAATATTTGTATGATTATTGAAGAGTTCCTAAAACTGGTATAAAAATAAGTTTAAGCAACCATATTATCACATATAATTATATTCATAATATATTTATCCTGATTAACTGAATTCAAAAGTTATTCTGCTTACAAGAACGAGTATTTGGTTATGGAACGAGTATTCGGTATACAGCTAATTTTATACTATTTAGCCGCGTACTAAATATCTAGCTAAATATGACAAACAGGCGATTTTCACACTGCTCCTCGCACCGCCACCGTAGATCTGCCTCACCGCGCATTTTTTTAATGGTGTACCAAAGTATATCAGCTTCTATGAAAAACACGCATGGTACAACACATTACAACGACTTTCCGCAAGGGACAGCAAAGGGAAAATTGTCCGTAGAAACGCTTAAAATTACGGTTGGGGCTGCGGTGTGGTCAAACACAGCTATGTTCGAATATCTATTTGGCGGAAACTAGCGCCATTGATTAGGGTAGCATAACTCAGCAAACTTCACTCCGTGTACAACAGCCATGTTCATATATCTGTCACACACTAGCGCCATTTAGAAATGGCCATTATTGGACCCTCTATTTTCTGTAAACAGCTGGAAACATTTTCAACTTTCCCTTCATATAAGATGGCCCTCGTTTTACTTCAATACTCCATGCGCTGAAGTATGCCATATTTAGCCCCGCGTGCACAGAGGCCTTAGTGCGACTTTAACGTGACATAACGGGCTCACAATGTAAATGCGAGTTGACTAAGATTTGTATGGGACCAAAGTTTTTCTTTTCACTGCCGCTAGATGGCTCTGCTTCGGTCCCATACAAATTTTGTATGGGGACACCACTTATTTTTCGACTTTTTTTATTTTTTGATTTTTTCCTACGCTTACACACAATTACCAAGCTGGATTCCAAATTTCATCCTTCTAGGTCATCTGGAAGTAGGTTAGATTTAGGTACTATATGTCAGTCAGTCAGTACTAAAATTTACGACTTTTTGACCTTCATATCTTTATAACCGTTTGAGCTAGCTTCATGAAATTTGAGCTTCTACATGTCCTTATGGATATAATTAAACATACGTAGTTTTATGTGTTTACGTTAAAGAGGTTATAACTTATAAAAGGGTCAAAAGTGGCACCAAGTGGTTCGTGTAATATTACACTCGGCGCTGGCTAGCCAGTTCCTTTGCTTGAACTTGGCTTGACACGCTGCCGCGTGTCTAGATATGTCAGTCAGTCAGTCAGTGCTAAAATTTACGACTTTTTGACCTTCATATCTTTATAACCGTTTGAGCTAGCTTTATGAAATTTGGGCTTCTACATATCCTTATGGATATAATTAAACACACGTAGTTTTATGTGTTTACGTTAAAGAGGTTATGAGTTATAACTCTTTTCACTGCCGCTAGATGGCTCTGCTTCGGTACTATACAAATTTTGTATGGGGACACCTCTTATTTTTCGACTTTTTTTTATTTTTTGATTTTGTCCTACGCTTACACACAATTACCGAGCTGCATTCCAAATTTCATCCTTCTAGGTCATCTGGAAGTAGGTTAGATTTAGGTACTATATGTCAGTCAGTCAGTCAGTACTAAAATTTACGACTTTTTGACCTTCATATCTTTATAACCGTTTGAGCTAGCTTCATGAAATTTGGGCTTCTACATGTCCTTATGGATATAATTAAACACACGAAGTTTTATGTGTTTACGTTAAAGAGGTTATGAGTTATAAAAGGGTCAAAAGTGGCACCAAGTGGTTCGTGTAATATTACACTCGGCGCTGTCTAGCCAGTTCCTTTGCTTGAACTTGGCTTGACACGCTGCCAAGAAGAATTTTAGTCTTTCTAATATTTTATACTTAATCTACAAAGTTTTAAGCTTCATTTATAATACTTTATTTTGGTAATACTGAACAACATTCTATCCCAATCCATCACTTTAGTCGGCGGATGTCTAACGACAGAAAAATTAAGTATCCGAATTGGTTTTTAAACGTGGCACACATCAATCATTCGAAGCTTAGTAATTTTTCAACGTCTATTAAAAATGAACACCCTATATCTTAGATTAGTTGTGTGCAAGGAGTGATGAATTGTCAGTTGTTATTTTTTTTTGGGAATATTAATAACATCCATTTGTGAATGTGACAACTTACAATAAAATAAAATAATAAAGATATTGCTGCATAACGTGTGGAATTTTATCATTACACTAAATCTATACTACAATAAAACTCAGTGTCTGTTTTTCTGTCCGAGCATCACATAAAAACCCTTGAACAGATTTCGATGAAAATTGGTAAAGATGTTACTGATACTCTGGGTCATATTTTAGACATTTTTTCATCCCGGAAAATTAAAACGTTTTCCGGGAAAACAGGATAAAATTTTGAATAAGTTAAAACATAATTTCCGTATGCAAAGCTGCGGGCAAGAGCTAGTAAATAATATAAATCTAAGCTTTGCACGTCCATAAGACAAACACAATTCAATCAACGGGCCACACCCACGGCTCTCATTTCTTTCACAAACAGAATACTTTCTTTAGTACGGGGCTTATGTCTGCGATACGATATTGGAATGTACGAAATTGAGGTATCTTACACACTGTGGGGCGACTTTTTCGGTGGGTATTTAGTGCTGTTTTAAATAATATAGGAAAGATTACCTAATGGCCAAAATGCAGTTAAATACAAAACTAAATTGCTTTGAGTTACGTAAACGTACTCAGAATATTAATTTATATTTCCCGTAGAATAAAGATTATTATTATTAAAGATTACTAATAGTAGATTTATCTAAAAAAACTTGAGTATAAAGTTGTTTTTTTCTAATTAGACGTTATAGTTTTGAATACAGATCCACACTATAATTATATCGTGATAACGTAATGCTAGAAGAGTTCTCTGCCAGCCGATCTTTGGGAGAAGAGAAACGTCGAAGGCGGTATAGAAAAATGATAATTGAAACATAAAAACTATAACTTTGATACTTTTGACAGACTTCAAAAAAGGAGGAGGTATTCAATTCGACTGTATTTTTTGTTTGTTACCTCAGAACTTTCGATTTGCTGAACCGATTTTGATGATTTTTTTAATCGAAAGCTGGTGCTTTTTATGTGGTTTCACTTAAAAAGCAATATCTGACAAGTAGTTTTTGAGTTATGCCTAATTTTGAAGTCGGTTATTTTTTGTCAAGAATATTTTTTTTATATTTTTTGTAAATAATTTTAACCTCGGTAGTGTGTAACATACGGTACTCTTTGATATATATCGTTATCGCCGTTATTATCGCGAGTGAGTGCGGCTGAGCCGGTAGAATCTATTCATGTATCACACAAAGAAGAGAAAATATATCCTTCGTCTACACGGACACCGTATAAACCTTTCAGATATTTTGGTGGCAGGACCTTAATATTCACAAAATTTTGGACTTATGAATTATGAATATTTTTACTAAAAATTAGGTGACAATATAATTGCTACGATGCTACGAAAGTGCTACGAAATTACTCATGCATAGTGGCATGGGTTTTGTCTGCCTGGATAGCTAGAATCAACCTAAAACCAACAAGAAAAAAAATGTTTTTTTTTGCGTTGAGAGCAAAATCGGAAATTCAATACAATGCGCGTCCCCGATATTTTTTGTTGGCAACGCATTGGATATGGACCATACTGACATTATTATCTACTTGTCTTAGCATATTATTACACTTTTGTCAGCTTTACTAAATAAATCCTCGAGGTCTTCGACTCCTGTCCTTCATTGCAGCACTGCCCTGCATGTATGTGTATACGTATAAAATATAAATAACAAACAATATTAGCCCTATTTACAACACATAAAACATGACAAGTAAATCCATGTGTGTACACTTATAATACGCCATGAGTTATTTAAGTTATTTCTATTATACAAGCCAACTGTAATGGAATTACAATCATGCTGAACGTGTAACCAATTTCAATTCATTCTCTTTCATTTAATTATTAATTTGGTCATAAAATATGTAATTGTTTAAATATTTGTCATTTCTGTAATAAGCTCACGTACGGTCCCCTGCAGAGAAAAGTAACCCATCTGTTAAACAGTTTTAATAGACAGATGGGTTACTTTTCTCTGCAAGTGACGTTATTATGTACTTTTTGCTTCGATGTTGGCATGTAAATAAAGAAATAAAATTATAATAATAACCATTGTCATTGGCTTCAACCCATTAATGGCCCACTACTGAGCACGGGTCTCTCCTCTTGAGGAGGTCTAGAGCATACTCCACGACACTGCTCTAGTGCCGGGGTTAGTGGCCAACCAGAGTGTCGGAAGTTTTCAAACCGCCCGAGGGCCTCCGACATGGCTTAACGACTGTTATCTTATGATAACAACCGGGACCGACGGCTTTACGTGCCCTCCGAAGCACGGAAACGCTCAAGAATTTTTTGCCACTAGCGGTCACCCATCCAACTACCGACCGCGCCCGCTGTTCAATCCATTGTCATCAAACCATTGTCATTATCAGATCTGAACTTTAGGGCCACCAAGATGTAATTGTCAACGTCACCCATGGATATCAGTAACACTAAGATATATTATTATACTGGAGCGTCGGCCAAGTAAGCAGGGAAAAGGAAATACTGACTTGTTTTGTTCATCTGTAATAATCAAATTCTACTACGCAGATGTGGGTGTTGCACGTTTTTCTTCCTCTTCAGGAGTAACAACAAGTAACATGAAGTTTTACCAGACTTTTATTTATTTTTGAAACACCTTTCAAATACTCGGATAAACATGACATGTGACATGTCTTCAAACTATTAATGGCTCACTACTGAGCACGGGTCTCTCCTACTGAGGAGGCTTAGAGCATACTCCACTACGCTGCTTCAGTACGGATTGCTGGAGGGGTTGGTGGCCAACCCAAGTGTCGGAATTTTACAGGCCACTTCAGAGCCTCCGACATGGCTTAACGACTGTTATCTTACGATAACAACTGGGACCGACGGCTTTCAGTGTCCTCAGAAGCATGGAAGCTCTCAAGAAATTTTGGCCACTAGCGGTCACCCATCCAACTACCGACCGCGCCCGCTGTTGCTTAACTTTGTCGATCACTTAGGATTGACACAAGCCGCCGGGCTATGAGTGTGTTAGATTGAATCTGTAAATGGTTATGGAAAAGGCAAGAAATATAAATTGGAAGTCATGTTATAAAGCGAGAATCGACAAATATTTGCAACCTGTACTATTATTAATAAAGATAAACCAAAAAAGGCACAATGACTAGTTGTATTTCATGATAATGTAACTTTTTCATATTATTATGGAGGTATGTAAATGATACACATATTTGCGGCAATTAATTTATTGAAACCCTTAGTTCGCAATGTGCTTTAGTCGTTGGAGAAGAACTAAGGGGAAAGAAACTCCAAACAGCACAAAACCGCAGTAATATTATATCATTCCACATTTCATATCTGTATCAATGTTACACATTTTAAAATGGAACAAACACTACGACAATATTGAATTGAAAGCTGGCTTCCAGTATAGCTTTACAACATTATGACACTACAATCGTTTTAATTAGAATGATACTTAACAATAATTAAATAGACTGGCAGAGTGACATTATAAAAGTATTACAAAGTACTTAACTTCTGCAGAAGAGCAGCTCACACACCGAATTAAACGAGACAATTACAAACACTCGCTTTTATCAACCCAACTGTCTACCCCCACACCATAATTACGAGTATCACCTGATATACCTACCACAGACAAGACAAACAATTTGTAATTCTACGTAAAAAGATCGTAATAAATACTAATAATAATAAACACAATTCAATAACTGATTTAAACAATTTCAAATCATCAAAATTAATGGTATTTTATAAAATAATTAAAATATTTCTACCGGCAAACAATTTAACTTCCCGTTACAAATAATCACCTATTTTAAAAATTAGCAAGTAGTTGACATTTAACGTTGCTATAAATATCAAATACCTTATTTTAATTTTATGTATATTGTATATTATTACCAAATCGTACAATAATATTATGTCTATCTAATTGTACAATAATATTATATTACCATATTTCAAGTGTTTCATGTTACGATTAATACAAATAATACAAGTTGTCAAAATATAAGAACATTATCATTAATGGATACGTTTCCATTTTATAAAAATCTAAATTTCATATTTTCTATTTATTGAGCAATTATTACATATACCTAAATTATAAATATACAATATCTCTCACGGCCAGACTGACATGTACTTCGCTCTCGAAGTACTAAAAAAAACTACATCGTTATACATACTAAGTACACAAAAATACCAAGATAATATAGTTCCTACTACATTTACGAATATTGTCTCTTTTCACATTAAGATAAACACAAGTAAAGATATTTCATTTCATTTCATTTCATAAGGGCCCACTAGCCTCCCACCTGCTGCACATGAGTAAGGCTAGGGCATTTAAATCAGTAGACATTATCAGCAGTTCCTTCAGTAATAGGGATGTTGACTAATTTTTAGGCTTTAATTTTATTTTATAGATAGAACCTTGATATTCACGAAAAATAAACATTATAAAAATAATAATCTTCAATTTAAAAACAAAAATTGATAAGTAAAAATCATTATCAAATTTCCCACCAAAAACGTCAAAGTTTGTTGAATTTCCATATAAAATAGGAGCAATTACGTTATATTCTCAAAATTGCGTTTAAGGTCACGTGACAGTGAGTACAATTTTTAACATTTAAAATTAATGATATCTAATTTATTGTGATTGATTTCAATAAAATAAGGCCTTAAAATAGGCCTTTAAATGTTACCACTAATACTTTAGACATATTTTTTTTATTAATTTGTAATTAGTGTCAACATCCCTATTTGATCTAGCCTCTCACCTGCTGCACATGAGTCAGACTAGAACTTCTCAGAAGACATAATCAGCAGTTTATTTATTAATTTGATCTAGCCTCTCACCTGCTGCACATGAGTCAGACTAGAACTTCTCAGAAGACATAATCAGCAGTTTATTCATTGATTTGATCTAGCCTCTCACCTGCTGCACATGAGTCTAGACTAGAACTTCTCAGAAGACATAATCAGCAGTTTGTTCAGTAATATCATCCAGCCTCTCACCTGCTGCACATGAGTCAGGCTAGGACTCTCACTCAGTAGACATAATCAGCAGTTTGTTCAGTAATTTAATCATCACTTCTTAAATTATCCTTAGACAATTATTATTGCATTTCATTTCAAAATTTACCCATCCATTGTATAATATTTCATTTCAATCCACATCACGATTGTGTTGACAAAACGTAAACTAACAATATCGAAGATACTAAGTATCTTTTCCGTTTGGCCATCCGATTCAAAACAATTAGTACAAAATTTAACAGTGATGATTAATTACTACAATAACCGTAGACAATAGTAAATTGCTATCGTTACTTACTTACTTATAACATAAACTTAATTGAAACTAAATAAAAAAAAAATATTGTGAAATTAATAGAATTAGATCTTTTAATTGTTTAAGATCTTTGTGTAAGATCTTTTAATTGTGTTTTGTCTTTTAATTGTCTAATTGTGTAATTGAGTAGTATGTGTCCAATATCTAAATTCATCATAAATCATTGTGGATAAATCTTAAAGATTATATTATGTAATGTATGTCGAGTTATATTCCTTGCTATATACTCTCACTGGGGCTATATTACATACAAACATTTCAAAATAAAATATATAAAAAAATCTTTTGAAATAATATATTAATTATTAAATTAATTATTAACCCCTTCCAAGCGGCCGTAACGTTTTTTCGTGACAGAAAAAAAACATCCTAATACGGTGCCGCGTCTACATAGAAGTTTCACTTTAAAAAAAAACGTGATATTATTATAAGGAGGAAAGATTTACATTTTTGTAAATTAGTAATGAATAAACTCAAAAACTACTCGACCGATTTGAAAAATTCTTTCACAAATTGAAAACTACATTATTTCTAAGTTAATAGGCTGTATTTGATTGTGATTATTAATTAGTTGTTTTTTTTTTGCAAATCGCGTAAGGTTCAGTTAGTAATACATAAATGTTTATATCGTAAACCCTATTAAAAATATTACAGCAAATTATATTACATGTCATTGTAAATGTAATAAAAGTAAGAAGCTAAGATTTCTTCAAGATTATTTGAGAAATATCTAAACAGGTTCTACTCGTAATGCAATTTTCACACAGTACCTACTGCGCTATTTTTGTTTCAATTGTACCAACAAAACAAAAATGACAATTTAAAGAACATCTCAGTCACATAACGGTTACTTAAACTTCTCCTTAGTATAGAGACAAACAAAAAAAAAATTCACTCTCATGGACAATTAAAGTATAAAAATACCTTTAAATAATTATTATTTTATGAAAATTGAAGTTTTTGAATGTCAAGTCAAATCATCCCAAAAAAATATATACCACTTATTATTGATATTGACAATTAGCAGTACCTACCTACTACCTTTATTTTATTTCAAAGAGAAAAAAAAAGCTTCTTTACAATATTTTTAAGTAATACAAAAAAGTAAAAAGAATTTCTTGATAATATATCATAGTTTAATATATCAGATATAATCATAGTTTTAAAAGCATTAAAAATAAATATAAACTTTTATTAACTATCAAAATATTTTACGTGTGGCTACGCAAACCAATAATAAGATTAATTATCGATAAGGTTATTTTGACGTTGGTCCGCACTAGGGTCATTGAAAGTTGACAATATAACTGAGATGAACCAATACTTTACATATTACTATTATTTAATGTCAATAATTAGTCCTGGACTCTTTACGACTTAATAAACGAACCTTTCCGAGTTGGGCGTAAATATTGTTTTATATGTGGGTACTACAACGCAAGCTAACTAGCAAATACTAGAAAATTGTTATTTGTGTTTTTAGGCACAAAACTAAATATAACCTAATTGAATCCGAATAACTTATTAGAATTACCAAGTGTTAAGTAAATTTACTAGCACTGAAATTATAATTTGTATTTGAAGAGTTTTACAAAAAAAAAGAAAAAAAAAGCAGTCTAATTTAAAAAAATACAACACAAAATGTGTTATCTTTAAAAAAAACTTATATCTAATGAAACTAACTACTACTAACTAACATGAAATGTGTTATCCACTTTTAAAAACTTATTAAATATCTAAAGTAACTAACTACTAATAACTAAAACTATTTAAAGTAAAAAAAAAATTAAATTAAATAAATACAACACAAAATGTTAATAAAAGTCATAAAATATCTAAATTTTAAAACCTACTATCCGTAAAAATAATTATTATTCTAAGCCAAAACAACAACAGTCTTCAAAACCAGTTCACAAAGCAAACCAAAACCAAAAACCAAAATCAAATCGTATGTCTTTTAAGTTTATAACCTTATTGACTTATTCCTTTACAATATTAATTTCTAACCAAAGTCCAAAACACAACCATTTATCCGGCGCGAATTCAGATTTTCATTTATAAATTAGTTGCCTATGACTTTAGTAATTTACATATTATTGTGTCATTTGAAAGCGTGATTCAGAACTTGCAAATGAACTTTACTAACGCCATCTATTAACAAAATCCGGAACCAAATATCTAACAACTAACAAAACATCGAGCTTCGCATGGAAAAGAGAGGTTTTACCGCGGTAAAAAAATAGCCTACGTTACTCTCCACCCTCCCAACTATCTCCACACACAAAAATCATACCATATAATAGCTTCGTTGCGACGTGAAAGAGGAACAAACAAACACACTTTCGCATTTATAATATTATAAGTATGGAGTTATTCCATAGCTAACTACGTCTTCCTTTTGGATTACCTACTTTTTTCTTATTTGTGTAATTATGTTTACGCAGTTATGCATATTATTATATTATTAGAACATTAAATATTATTCCTAATGATATTTATCCTCTCAATTTACATGATTCAATTATGTACTTTAATTGCTTTAATTAATTTTCAAATAAATAATAAAATTGTCGTCAGTCTACTCTATATTCATATTTCACAAATTATTGTCATACATTTATACCTACATACTGATTCAATCTACAAATCATGGAAATAAATAAGTCATTTTTAATCTTAATCGAATGTTAAACAAATAACATAGGTACCTACCAAAATAAAAACTAGTTGTGGGTATTCTAAAAGTTTACATCTGGTGTATTGTGTCGATATAGATTACGGTTTTGTTTGATTTTAGTATATTATTATTTTGCCATAATAGATTTTATTTTTCTTATCATTTTGTTTGGGTGCCTGGCGCACTAGTCTTTCCCTTTCGAATTTGTTGCAATCTACATAGTGTCTATACTAGGTATATAAATTATAAAGAAATATTAAATTATATGTAAAATATATGTATAGGTACTATTTATGTTCGAAAATTCATTTCATTGTAAGCAGTTAGTAAATAATTAGATAGTCATAACCGAAGAAAGATTTAATTTGTATACCTACTTTGTTGCTATTTAGTACGTATTTAGTACGTCCTATTCTTTGAAACCTCTATATCTACTGTACGTAAAAAAAAAATAATTGAAAGTTAGTCTTCAATTCTAATCCGATTAAGTCTATTTTTAATCAAATAATTCACAGATTTTCTCGTGATGTCCGGACAGAGAGAATTCCGCCTCCTTATTGTATGTTTAAATTACTTAATGCACAGAAAAAAAATATATATAATAAAATCCTTAAACATTATCATAAAACAAAGCCCTTTAAGGGCCTTACCGTTCTTGAAATCACTTCGGTGCTGTTCTAAGGAGATTCCCTTGATCACTTGTTGGATGTTTCAATACTATAATAATTGTCCATCTCGTGACGTAGCAGATCCTTGCGTCGAAAACTTATTATTTCGTCGTCACAGTTCCGCTGGTCCGAGGCCGCAATTTTTCTTCTATTCTGAAACTTGGAAAATAAACACATATTAGGATACATATATTATTAAAAACGCGAGTCCGACTCCTACACTTCTGATGTTAGATTGAATCTGTAAATGGTTATGGAAAAGGCAAGAAATATAAATTGGAAGTCATGTTATAAAGCGAGAATCGACAAATATTTGCAACCTGTACTATTATTAATAAAGATAAACCAAAAAAGGCACAATGACTAGTTGTATTTCATGATAATGTAACTTTTTCATATTATTATGGAGGTATGTAAATGATACACATATTTGCGGCAATTAATTTATTGAAACCCTTAGTTCGCAATGTGCTTTAGTCGTTGGAGAAGAACTAAGGGGAAAGAAACTCCAAACAGCACAAAACCGCAGTAATATTATATCATTCCACATTTCATATCTGTATCAATGTTACACATTTTAAAATGGAACAAACACTACGACAATATTGAATTGAAAGCTGGCTTCCAGTATAGCTTTACAACATTATGACACTACAATCGTTTTAATTAGAATGATACTTAACAATAATTAAATAGACTGGCAGAGTGACATTATAAAAGTATTACAAAGTACTTAACTTCTGCAGAAGAGCAGCTCACACACCGAATTAAACGAGACAATTACAAACACTCGCTTTTATCAACCCAACTGTCTACCCCCACACCATAATTACGAGTATCACCTGATATACCTACCACAGACAAGACAAACAATTTGTAATTCTACGTAAAAAGATCGTAATAAATACTAATAATAATAAACACAATTCAATAACTGATTTAAACAATTTCAAATCATCAAAATTAATGGTATTTTATAAAATAATTAAAATATTTCTACCGGCAAACAATTTAACTTCCCGTTACAAATAATCACCTATTTTAAAAATTAGCAAGTAGTTGACATTTAACGTTGCTATAAATATCAAATACCTTATTTTAATTTTATGTATATTGTATATTATTACCAAATCGTACAATAATATTATGTCTATCTAATTGTACAATAATATTATATTACCATATTTCAAGTGTTTCATGTTACGATTAATACAAATAATACAAGTTGTCAAAATATAAGAACATTATCATTAATGGATACGTTTCCATTTTATAAAAATCTAAATTTCATATTTTCTATTTATTGAGCAATTATTACATATACCTAAATTATAAATATACAATATCTCTCAAGTGCTTCATGTAACATGACACTTACCTAATATTATTTAAGCAAAATGCTTATTCAACTCTTAATATTCATACAGCATAAATCGATAAAGACTCGATACAGAAGCATCAGTTGGCTATATAACTGGCCTTTTAGATGTGGCTACGCATAATATTTACAAGATTCGATGGATGCGCCATGAATAATGCATGCGGTTGATATGGACGTGCTAGTTATTCAAATTGGTTGAGAAGCGTTTGCATATGTTTTGAGCAGTATTTGGAATGCGTAGTTTAGCATTAATACATTTTCAAGCCGTTTTCGACAGTGTTCAGCTTTGCTGAAATACAATCCGCGACTGAATTCACATTAGTTCCGTTCAAATAAGGAATCGGAGAAATCGGTTGAAAGGCTTCGAGTAATTTATTGATCATTTTCTCTTATGTGTGTTGTGTGTTATACGGCTTTTACGTCTGTATAATAGAAAATTCAATCAGCGTCTTATGGATGGCACCTCTTTTCATGACTGTGTATACCAAGATGGGAGCGACAGTTTCTACCGCAGTGGCGACAAGAGTAACTGAATCTACCACGCACAACTTATTAATAATTTTTATAGCAATTAAAAATTAATCAATAATTACTTTTTAACAAAAAATAAACCAAAATAAAAAACTGTAGAGCATTAAATATTAAAAATTAAGATCTTAAATTAATAGTAAATAAATAATTTTGAGGCGGTGCCAAACAGATGAAAAAAGAAACGGTGAAAAGTTGTGCGCCGCGCTGCTGCTGCTGTGTGCATCGCATACCACTGCCCTCATCTTACGCTTTATTAAATTAATTTTGCTTGTTTGTTTGGCGCCGTCTCAAAATTATTTATTTACTCTTAAATTTAGAATCCTAATTTATACTAGGTACTAATTTTAATTTTCGCCTTTCTTTTTTTTCGTTGGTTTAATTTTTTGTTAAAAAGTAATTATGAACTATTATAGTTAAAATTCGATACAAAAAATATAAACTGGATAATTTTAGAATGCAAAAGCACATGAAAGTATTCCAAGCGTACACAACGGAGAATTCGGTACACTAATGAACAATATTCAACATGTTTGAGTATCGTGTACCGTAGTAGAGTACACTCATGCGTTAATTACTCTAGTAGCCTGTTGGAGCATAAAATTTTATTAGCTAACCTTCAGTAGGTGTTCATAAATAAAACTTAAGGGTCAAGTAATTTGGTGAGTTGTACGAAACGCCAGTTAAATTTGTTAAGCATTAAACAAACCACATATTTTTTAAATTCGCTATCAAAAAGTTAACTTCCAGATTACTAGGCTTGTACTACTTTTTATAAACATTTTTTTTGTGACACATTTTGTCAAATTGTCTTGCTCGGGAAAATTATTTTTTTGACAAAAATTGCAAGTCGAAGTTTGTACGAGAATCGAAGCCACTAAATTTAAAACATGATAAAATGTAAAATATAAATAGGTAACTACTAGGTACATATTATACATAATTGGTATAGGAACTTTTTATGAATTTCTGGGGAAATTGATTTCTACGAATT
Source organism: Thymelicus lineola (assembly GCA_963932265.1). Lineage (NCBI taxonomy): Eukaryota > Metazoa > Arthropoda > Insecta > Lepidoptera > Hesperiidae > Thymelicus > Thymelicus lineola. Next base: position 5,999,599 of record OZ010704.1, read on the forward strand.
TATGAATTTGTAGCAAATTTCACAAGACATTACTAGTGACCAATCTGACTCCAGACTCAATCCTGTCTATCAAGAGGTTTGAGACAGACCTCTGAGCCAGACATTTATGTGCCAGGTTGCTCTTTTCCGTCTGCAAGTATTTTCGCCTCAATTTATGGCGATGTGCACAATGCACATATCACCTATATTATAGTGCTGTACTGATCCTCCCTGTATCCGGGGTTAGAGGAAGTCTTAGGAGTGTCTAGGGGCGCGTTTATTTATTTATAGGCTGCACCAGGCGTTACTAAACTCAGTTGATTGGTTATGTTTGACATAAGCCGCAAATATCGCTACTGGTTTAATTACTAGACAAATGAAATTGCTAGTTGTTTTGAATTATAAATTGAGATTTTATCTTTGAATGAGATCGTTGTTATTTATTGGAAAAAACATATCAACTAAAATAGAAGTGATAACAATTGCATTTTTTTCATATTGTTTACACAAAGGGTGATATTATGCTACCCAAACATACATTATACACATTATGGTATCATAATATCCTCCAGAATAAACATTTTCAGAAGAAAAGCAGGGCAGTTATTGGTTAAAATGATATACAATTGGTGCCAAACTTGTCACGTATTTTATACCATGTCAATATCTTAAATTATCTTATACTAAATTAGTGAAAGAAGCGATAAAGAAGCCATCTTATAAATAAAATTAAGTACAATTTATTTCAATGTACACTAAATTATGATTGATGAAAATAAAATGCATTGTATTCACCTCCACATTAGCTTAACCTTACATAACTCTCAAACCAATATTTGGAATTTAAACTTTGTTACGAAATAACGCAACTCAAGCAGAGGAAATATGTAACAAAAAGGAAACAATAACGCCGTAGATGGATGGTGATGTATGAGGCATGTTCCCAGGGTTGGCTGATTATTGAATTTGTGATTGGATACGATAAGGGTCTCTCTTCTACTTTATTTTGAACTATAGACCGAATATATAACCTACTGTAACTAAGCACATAACATCTAGAAGCCCTGACACCAAGCTGATTTCAGCTTTAGGATTTCGCGTAAGGACTTAATTTATCAGCATTATTATGAATATTACTACTGCTAATATTCATCTTTCCTTGAGTTTTTTTTAATATTTATTACAGTTTTTTTCTCTTCTTAATGTATATTTGGCCGGTAACGCATTGGTGATACCTATGGTTCCACTGATGTATTATAATAACGTTTACTCGTCTGGTTGTTTGTCGACTAGCTACTTATAAATATAATAAATAATGTCAATAATGTCAAGGAAAGATGAATATTAGCAGTAGTAATATCTAAAAGTAGGTTAGATTTGACTTGGCCAGTTTTTATCAGAATTAAAATGTTGAATAACTTTTTAAAATGACTGATGTAATGAAAACTGGCCAAGTCAAATCTAACCTACTTTTAGATGTCACATTTTTAAATAACAGCAATTATTATAGGTATCCAATAAAGCAAAGAAATAGAGTTTAATACTTGTTCATAATGTTATTTTGTTCCTATAAATACATATTTCGATTTTGCATAGAACTTGGCACTCATTTAGATCTCTATTCTTTTTGCGGCGAAGCCCACAGCCAAGCATAATTTTTGTATTGAACTTGGCTCTCCTTTTTTACATTTATGTTTTTGGTGGGATATCATTACTTTTTGTAAAGAAAAATATACCCTGTCCACAAATCTTAGAGACTAAATAGACGTTTCATGGATGACCAGTTTCAGGTGTAAATTAAATAGTGATCACCATAAACCGGAAAGTGAATCGGAAAAACATTAGCTTTTACGGTGACTCGAATATTTGTATGATTATTGAAGAGTTCCTAAAACTGGTATAAAAATAAGTTTAAGCAACCATATTATCACATATAATTATATTCATAATATATTTATCCTGATTAACTGAATTCAAAAGTTATTCTGCTTACAAGAACGAGTATTTGGTTATGGAACGAGTATTCGGTATACAGCTAATTTTATACTATTTAGCCGCGTACTAAATATCTAGCTAAATATGACAAACAGGCGATTTTCACACTGCTCCTCGCACCGCCACCGTAGATCTGCCTCACCGCGCATTTTTTTAATGGTGTACCAAAGTATATCAGCTTCTATGAAAAACACGCATGGTACAACACATTACAACGACTTTCCGCAAGGGACAGCAAAGGGAAAATTGTCCGTAGAAACGCTTAAAATTACGGTTGGGGCTGCGGTGTGGTCAAACACAGCTATGTTCGAATATCTATTTGGCGGAAACTAGCGCCATTGATTAGGGTAGCATAACTCAGCAAACTTCACTCCGTGTACAACAGCCATGTTCATATATCTGTCACACACTAGCGCCATTTAGAAATGGCCATTATTGGACCCTCTATTTTCTGTAAACAGCTGGAAACATTTTCAACTTTCCCTTCATATAAGATGGCCCTCGTTTTACTTCAATACTCCATGCGCTGAAGTATGCCATATTTAGCCCCGCGTGCACAGAGGCCTTAGTGCGACTTTAACGTGACATAACGGGCTCACAATGTAAATGCGAGTTGACTAAGATTTGTATGGGACCAAAGTTTTTCTTTTCACTGCCGCTAGATGGCTCTGCTTCGGTCCCATACAAATTTTGTATGGGGACACCACTTATTTTTCGACTTTTTTTATTTTTTGATTTTTTCCTACGCTTACACACAATTACCAAGCTGGATTCCAAATTTCATCCTTCTAGGTCATCTGGAAGTAGGTTAGATTTAGGTACTATATGTCAGTCAGTCAGTACTAAAATTTACGACTTTTTGACCTTCATATCTTTATAACCGTTTGAGCTAGCTTCATGAAATTTGAGCTTCTACATGTCCTTATGGATATAATTAAACATACGTAGTTTTATGTGTTTACGTTAAAGAGGTTATAACTTATAAAAGGGTCAAAAGTGGCACCAAGTGGTTCGTGTAATATTACACTCGGCGCTGGCTAGCCAGTTCCTTTGCTTGAACTTGGCTTGACACGCTGCCGCGTGTCTAGATATGTCAGTCAGTCAGTCAGTGCTAAAATTTACGACTTTTTGACCTTCATATCTTTATAACCGTTTGAGCTAGCTTTATGAAATTTGGGCTTCTACATATCCTTATGGATATAATTAAACACACGTAGTTTTATGTGTTTACGTTAAAGAGGTTATGAGTTATAACTCTTTTCACTGCCGCTAGATGGCTCTGCTTCGGTACTATACAAATTTTGTATGGGGACACCTCTTATTTTTCGACTTTTTTTTATTTTTTGATTTTGTCCTACGCTTACACACAATTACCGAGCTGCATTCCAAATTTCATCCTTCTAGGTCATCTGGAAGTAGGTTAGATTTAGGTACTATATGTCAGTCAGTCAGTCAGTACTAAAATTTACGACTTTTTGACCTTCATATCTTTATAACCGTTTGAGCTAGCTTCATGAAATTTGGGCTTCTACATGTCCTTATGGATATAATTAAACACACGAAGTTTTATGTGTTTACGTTAAAGAGGTTATGAGTTATAAAAGGGTCAAAAGTGGCACCAAGTGGTTCGTGTAATATTACACTCGGCGCTGTCTAGCCAGTTCCTTTGCTTGAACTTGGCTTGACACGCTGCCGCGTGTCTAGATATTTCATCAGAATAGCTTCAACATCTCGCTATCGCTACATAATATTATCTTTGGATTAATCAATGGCAACCCAATTCCAGATAAAACCACTTTTTGTCAGTCTTTGTCATTTAGTTTATTGTCAGAAAAAGAGATTTTGTGCCTTAGTGTTTAAGTACTTTGTGTTTTGTTCTATAAAAAGATCGCTTTGAAGCTCAGTTTACACTACAGGGTGTTACATCTTTTGCGTGATTGTTTTATTGTATTAACTGAATTGGATCGACAAATGGACAAGTGCGGGGAACGATTAACGTGAGCTAGAATGTAATTAAGAACGTACAAAATTATTATGTTTAATTTTATTTATATACTGCGAAGTAGTTCGATCTAAGAAAATTAAACATTAAACATTTAAAAGGTTAAATGTAAATATTTATATCATATAAAATATAGTAGAATATTGAATTTAATACTGTTAGCTTCGCGATCACAATGATGATTAAATTCATTATTCTTGAAGGGAGAATATTATCATATTTGTGATAAAATCTTGTGAATCAACATCAAAAATAGCACTTATGTTCTTAAAGTAAAAGGTGGAATCTGCTTGACTACATCTGTTTCTTCTGAACTTCTGACAAGGACTGTAATAGTGCTTATATTGAAATCTAATGATCTAAATAATCCAATATCCTACGCAAGAGCACAAGAGCGAAACATTAATAGTGATCACATTTTATTTATATTGAGTCACAGGATGGGTATTAAATGGAATGAAATGAAATAATCTTTTATTCATGTAGGTATCACTGATACTCTTATGCACGTCATTTTTTAATCTACCAGCTTTTCGGAATGTTGCTATATCATGGAGGTGAAGAAAAGCCGAAAAGAAACTCCTCAGCATATCTTATAAAAATAAAACTTATAACTTATATTAAAGTAAGAATCATAAATAGATAATGCAACATACTCTTATCATGTGAATCCAATGTAAACAATACATATTTACATGTAGGTTTGCGATGTCATTAGTACATAATAAAAACGATGTCTAACCTTTTACAACTTTGCATGGCTTTGAAATTTTGATTAAAGATACCTTGACTTCAACCCATTAATGGCCCACTACTGAGCACGGGTCTCTCCCCTTGAGGAAGCTATAAGAAGATTGGTAGGTAATTGTTGATTTTTTATATTCATAGTTGACCCAGCTATAGTAAAAATAATCTTTATTTTAAAATACACCAATAAAACACGGGTATCCGCTTGCTATTATGGAGACCTAGAATAAACTCTATCATACTATTTCAATACGGATGAATGAAAGGGTTAGAAGACGACCCAAATGTTGAAAGTTCTTATCTAACCCCACATAGATTAACGACTAATATCAACCGGATTTGACGGCTTAACGTGCCTTTGAAAGCACTGTAAAGCTTAAGACATTTCGGCACCTGACAGAATTCAAATACTAAGTCGCAGTGAATACCATGTGAGATTTTGAATGCTTCAGTCAGGGCAATATATCATACATCACATCATTTAATGTAATTTACCATGTTTGTAAAACAGAGTTGATCCTTATGATTGACCCTATAGATTGATGCCAAAAAAGAACAGAGTGCTGTTTTTTTGAATTTTAGCCGGTTCATTTCCCGGGTATGGCAAGCATATTTTCAAAAATATTTGAATGCAGTTGTGTTTATTTTCAAAATTAAAGGAATGTTTATTTTCAGTGAAATTCGCTATCTCCTCTATTTAGAGTACTTTCCCTCCATATGGCATTACGACCCACCCCATTAAGCATAATTGTGATGTAACTGTTTTTATAACAATTTCTTTTAGTAGTACACATTCTTAATTTTCAAACATTACGAAAGCCAACAAGCATTGACTGAAAATAAAACAAGCCTGATTGCGGATACAGAAATAAAAACAAGTTGATATACCGACAATCTGAGCAAAGTTTTAATCGTGCCATTTCTTCAGAAATGATTGTACTCATAAAAACAAAGAGAACTTTTTATTCCACTGGTTGGAAGTTTTTAAAAATTTCTTCACAGGCCGTTAGCGTAAGGTATAACTTTGGAAAGTACGCAGTTTTCTTAAAAAAAGCCTCACTGTAATGGAGTGTCTAGTAGAGAAGGGACACAAATTATTGAAAATATTGTTTATATTGAGAATTATATGTTAAAGTTGAATAAAAATATAAATATTGCATGACACTCGTAGAGCATTCATAGATAAATGATAATAACATACCTATTTAAATGTATATTATTAAGTGACCACATTGGGGCGTTTCAGAATACTGATCCCAATCCCATGCTTATATACGAGTGTGTCAAAAGATTAGACAAAAGCCAGCTTGGTGGTAGTACTTCTCGTAATTATATTATCAATACTATACTGAATTAATTAATACTATTACTGGTAGCTTACACGGGTAGCTACCACCGCTTTGAGTAATAAATTGTGTCAATACTCATAGACAACGATAAAATTCCAGGATTCTAAATAATTATTGTTAAATATTGAATCTTTCTTTAATGTTACTATATTAGTTCTGATAAGCTACAAAAAGCACGTGTGACATTTTCTTTCACATAATATTCATCTTGCTTTTTATAGAATTTAGATCTAACTCGGAAACTATTTCGTCTCTCTAAGAACTATAAGCAGAAACCCTTACTAAAGTTACAAAGTTTTGCAACACGTACAAAACTTCTCTCCGAAGATTTACGTACCGGAAGAGCTGTTCTGTTCTTGCTATCTTGAGGACTTTGAGTACAACATCAAATACGCTAAGTTTCCTCGTAGTTCCCAAATCGGCACGAAATCCATTCGTCAAATTGATCTTTATTAAAACTTCAGCAATCCCGCCTTCAGCGAGATCGTAAGTAAACAAACCCATTATAGATAGCGTGGATAATTGGAAAGAATCTGGAAAGGATTTGTTTAAATGAAATTTCTGTCACTATTTATATCTTGTTCTTACCTTCCTATTATTTAGATACTAAAATTCTACAGTTTCGTATAGACTTTAATCAAGCAAGATAATATCCATACATTTGAATTTCCTTAGGTAACATTTGGATGAAATGTTAATTTAGGCTTCTGTGTGGGATAAGACTTTGATAGATGATTATAACTGCTATGTCGTTTTTAGTACTTTTCATTGGTCTGTAATTCAATGGATATGGTGTATTTGGTTAGGTTCTCTGTGTGTCGTTCAGAGTTTATATTTATTCACAAAATATACTATTTTATTATCATCGGGTGCTGCACTGTTTTGTCAGTTAGACTTAGATGAACAATTACTGCCTCTCAGTCGGGTTGAGTTCAACAGTCAGACTGAACTATTGCTCTACGTCTTAAATTCTAGATGGTTTCTTGGTAACATTTTTATTATTAAGGTTTCTCTATCTAGTATGGTGAATCACCATGGTTGACCAGGTCTTGTGACGTAGTTTAAGCTCAGTGGTAACTTGGATTAAGACTTGAAGGTATTCGTATAACGCATCCTATTTTTGTTTCTTTGTTTGTGTTTCAAATGTCAAATTCAAAGAGAAAGTTTGTTTTTTTCTCTTTGTCAGTTTTAAATATGGATTTCAGATCAGGCCGCAGTTGCAAATATTTCTTGAGACATTTTGTGAATTTACAATTTTGGAGGATTTCTGAGTAGTTCCTGGGTTGTTTTGTGGGTTGATGAGTAGTGTTGGGTCCACCAAAACAATATTAGAATATGAACATCGTAATAAATTTATTCATGGCAATAATATCAATGAATATAACATTACTAGAATAATATATATATTTTGTCATGTACAATTTAAATCATCATTATTTCATTTTCTGCTTATCTGCAAGAACTTCTCAATTAGCGGGCTCACAGCTTATATAGAAAGTTAGAAAACTTGCCTGTGGCCATTAAACCGTCTTTTAGAATCAGCCAAGAGTTCCTAACGTGCAAGTTTTAATGTCTTCCGAGGGAAAATTTCTCCTTTGTTGCCGACACGGTTGGTCGGGCGAATAAAAAACATGGTTTGATGTATGGCGCGTGGATGCTTTCAATCGGAGGTTTTATGATAAACTATGCAACCATACATCTTTTCTTTGTATTTTCATACACGTGGTGGTTATGAATTCGTTTGTTGACCTTTTATGTTAACTTTGGCATTTGATGTTTAGATATTCAATGGCTCATTTGAATACCAAATTAAATATTCTCAGAAATGTTAATTCACAAGTGTTTTGTTGATTTTTTCCTCTCCTAAATCTGAGGTATGAAAACATATGAACTTGGTACGGACAAAAATAAATTCATAATGTAATGAAATTCTTTTGAAAATATTTAATAAGTTGAGATCAATCAGCCAGCAAAGCAAAGAAGTATAAATAATGCAATCGCTCTTTTAGGAATGTATTTACTGAAAGAATGTAAATGTTTTATGGAGAAACATCTGAAATATAAGTGGTACGTGTGGTTTTGAAATATGTATAGAGGAAACGAATGTAAGACGAAATGTATTATGATCTAAAATTCATTTTATCTGTTGTTGTTCGTTTCAAACAACTGGTAATAAGCGAAAAATTTATGAAATATAACCTTTTTGAGCTTCCATTCGAAGCCAATCTTATCTGCTTTCAAAAAAGATTGGTATCATATTTATCTAAATTCGATTTTGATGATGGAACTTTCCACGAGTAATTGAGGTAACTACACATATTTTAATATATGAATAGGTTTCTAGCAGTCTTTCTTTAAAGTCGTTTCTAACGCTCGACGTAAAAAGAGGGGTATAAGTATGAAATGTCCATGTGTCGGTGTATCTGTGTGTTTGTCTATGGCATCATAGCTCCTAATCAAATTAACTAATGATGCGGTAATTTCAGGGTTTCTTTAATTTTTTTATTTAATAAAGCAAAGCAACAACCCATAATTGCCCCACTGCTTTTTTATTTAATATTATTGTTAAAATTCCGTTAATTTATTATCCCTTTTATTTCAGACAATGCATCGGTCCAGTGTGACGACGCGGCACATAAACTACAAGGAATGGTTGCGGCAAGGCTAGCATTTGGAAGTGGGTGATGCGGGGTCCAGAGATGCGAGGAATAAGCGTGTTTGGCTTTAAGATCAAGATTGGTCTTCTCATCATCGTTATCATAGTTTTGGGGTTCTTCAATGAAAGTCAGGGTGAGTAGTGGTTGTACATTTGTTAATTAATTTGTTACACCATTGTAAATTTATTTAGTTATCTCCGGTAAGTGAAGTGTTATACGTTTGACGTGGCTGTCTGAAGTATCATCGTTTTATCATTTCCTTCCATTTCATATGATATGAATTATTTGGAAATTATGAACTGTTACAAATATCTCATCAGTGAATTTATATACCTTAGGTTAAATTAGATAAAATAAAAAATGAGGTTTTAGCCTAGTAAATTTATAGTCTCGCCTTCAAAGTAATTAATATTATTAAAAGTTCCTTAAGCTTCATTAAGGTAATTAGAAGGATAAACAATCTGAGAAAAGATTTTTATTTATTGCTTTTGTGTTAGAATAGCCTATTAATTAATCCTTTATTTTCATCGAAGTTGTTTTATTTATGGTTCGAATGTCATACCGTCCAAAATGTATCGTATGTTAAAAAATGGCCTGAGTCATGGGACAAAGCAGGATTAATTTTAAAACCTAACGTCTAAAGTTAGTCTAGAGCGAAACCAATATCCGGCATCCGAGGATTATGGAATATTTTCTATCTAGGTTTTTGATTATCTCGAGTTTTCTAACACTACGTTACCCCAGATAACTTAGATTGTTCTATGTATAATTTTATTCTGATAAAACTAGGTTTATAATATCGTTCATAATTATATTATAAATCTGACTGACGTAAATGTAACATGTCTATATATAATATAATAAAATTATAACTCATCTATTCAGTTTCATCCAGTAGTTTTTGCGTGATGCGGTGTCAAACATACAGACAGACAAGATTTTCAAAAATGACAGATTTCCTTTGACGAGTGGTGCATTGCAATGCATTGAAGCCAGGGTCTTTCATAGGTAAATTTATACACCAAAATTTAATCTGATAAGGTAAATTTTTACACCAAATTTTATTACCTATATACTATCAAACATTGCTCCATGCACTGAGAATGTATTTGTAACGTATATGTGTATATAGAATGTATTTGTAGTATACATACTTTTATTTAACTAGCAAAATAAAAGTATGTATATTTTGTCTATGTATTTTAAAGTACGGCGAACAACATTCTACTAACTAAATGAATAAACAATTTTGTCGGATAACGGGCGAGTATCTGCAATAAAGGAGATGTACGTTTATGAATTTGTAAACTATTTTAAAGAGACTGATAGGAAAGCATTTTACAAATGCATTTCAGAGAGAATAAGGTACCTACTGAAAGTAGGTAATGTTTTACCTTAGCTTAAAAATTTAATATTCTTTGAGATTAATTGTATATAAGTGAAAACAAAACGCAATTAAGAACTGTTGTAATTTTTTTAAGATTTTAGAAGCTATCAATTTATCAATTTTTATTCTTATTTACCAATCTTTATTAAAATTAATATTTGTCAATCTTTAGGAGCAGGTTGGCACAGAAATTATCATTCACATGCATGAATCCTAACAAAAGTGTTGACATTTTCGCGAACCATAAACAAAACTTTATATTTCCATGTCTTGAATATTTTCTACTCCTGTATATTCGTTAATTGTATATCTGAGACTATGCAGTCTTTATGTATTGAACATACTATAACATATTTCCCTTTTTTTCTTTCTCTCGTATTGTTAATACCTCTTGTGTTCCTGATGTTCATGGGCGACAACAGCAACTTACCGTCAAGGAGATTTTCAGCATGATAGTCGACAAGTTACTTAAAATAATAAACAAAACACCCGACTGCGTAAAAAAAAACAAGGCCACTACTTTAGAATATTGTTAAAAGTAAGAATGGGTCCCTGTTAATCTTTCTATGGTGTAGTTATACAGTATTACTTTTAACAACATTCTCAACAGCTACTGGGCTTGTTTTTTTCTTTTTAGTTTTTTTACGCAGTCGGTTGTTTTGTTTGTTTCATTAATTTTTATATTACAGTTTTTGGTAAGGATTCATTGACTTCTTACAATTATAAGAAAAAAATTTGCAATATTGTCATTTTATTAAGGGAGTTAATAAATTAACGAGAATGGATTAAACAACTTTAAATCGTTATTATAATAAATAAAACAACAACAACAACAACAAAATACTCTTTATTATGCACACACTAGTTAACAAAGAAAAATAATTTAAAAGTATAAAACACAAAAGGCGGTCTTATCGCTACACAGCGATCTCTACCAGACAACCTTTGGATACAATTTTTGCGATCGAGATATGACATTATGGTAGGGTGCACGGTAATTTATATTTATATGTATATACAATAATTATATATTTTATACTTATACATATAAAATACCTAAAGAAACAAAAAAATTATCTTTAAATATCTATTCAACGATATCCCACTCGATAGATAAACCGATTGACGTAAAAATCATCAAAATCTGTCGCACATAGGAACAAACATACACAGACTAATGAACGAACACATTACCCTTCTTTGCGTCGCGCAGTCGGGAAAAAGGAAATGATTTAACCTACTCTAATTTGAAATTAAGTAAATAAGCGATGTTTTTATAAACTATCAACTCTTAAATGAACTACAAATACAATTTCTACATAACACATTATAGCTAGCACTTTCCATTAGAACACATATAGGCTTAACTCTAATTAGAATTAGGAAGTGAGATTATAATGAAATTTCAATAGGTGTTAATAAATTCTAGAACACAGCAAGTAACTAGGTCGTCTATTTAATATTCAGAAGCGTTGATTGAATCCGAGCTTCAATTGTAATTAGAATGTTCAATAACACAGTTCAATTGATTACTTTGAGGAGTATCAATTCAATTACGAGTATGTTAGCGTGACGAATTGAATCCTTTGACAGCAGTTATTGTAGCATCTAATTTGTTAGATAATGTCAACCTTGATCCAGAATCCTTTGTCTATGAAACATGTCTGAACGATCACTTTGCACTTTACGTACCACTTCATAAATGCTAAAACAAGAAAAATGACAATTTGCACGAATATATTATACATTTTTATATCATCTTCATTATTTTCAAGTCCTATGGAATTTCTTTCCCGTTTTGTTCTTCTACATAAAGCATCTTTGCTAACGGTGTTAGGAACAAATGTTTAACATTTGAATTTTAATGCCGATGAAATATTATTTTATCGAAGCAATATGTACCTATCGTACCATTGGACAATAATTACTATTAACCAACCACTGATTAACATCTTTGTCCCACTGGAGTGTGTTTATATCTCCTAGTGGGACAGTATGTAATTATATTGTAATTATGCAATTAACATAGTGTCCAAACTCATTTCGTAGAATGAGAGGGATTAATGATGTAGTCCGTTACGTTAATCAACTCCTGATCGGAGGACACACCAGTATTCTCCTTCTTATATGCACTGTACTCATTACTTCTGTATTTTTCTAAAATACCAACATCTTTATTACTGTCTTCGCCCATTGAATATAGTCTGTCTTAAAACAAGATAGCATCCAAACACTGAAACAACCTTGCTTGTACAAAAGTTTTAATGTCTTTATAGTATCTACAATAAGAAATAAATTAATGATAAAAAACTTTTTAAAAACAAGCTTTTAATGTGACGTTATATTAGATTTTGTGTTCTCCTCAGCAAGCACTTTCATTTGATACCCATATTGTGGCAGTGCAGAAAAAATAACTAGTCCGCCATCTTGGATGCATCGTTATCCAAAATAAGCGTGTATACCAAAGTCCAGTTCAATCGGTTAAAGATAACTGATTTAAAATTCAGTTTCAAGATTCCAACCGTACAAACATTGCAAATTAAATAAAAGCTTGTAAAAAACTTGCCCAGATCATAAATTCAACGAAATTCCGCAAATTTTTTATATGACCTCAAAGAACCAAAATCGGGTCAACTCCATAATTACAGCAATTAGGTCTCGTTGCGCATAACTTCAATTACACTGGACAATAATGGCACCATTACTTCCTTTTTACGACCATATTCACTTACTGCGACCGACTGCGGCCATTGAATATTAGTTAGAGTGTAAATTGACTTTGCTTTGGTCCAATTGACTTTATTAGTAATTCCAAAGCAAGAATTGGATAAGTAATTAGTTGATCAATAAGGGACAGATGATATCATTACCAGTAACAAGCTCGGAGATGCCACAGATCAGAGAGTGAAACTCTGATAGATTGATTGTGGCGTGGATTGATGAAGGTTTTCTTGTGCACAGAACACAATACCATCTTCAAAACTTGTTTGTGATTTTTTTATAGATATCCATGGGATAGAAACAATGGCTTATATTTTTTAAATTAGTGGCAAAAGATTTTGTGGCAATAGGAGATTTTATGGCAAAAGTAGATTATATTCTTTGAATCTAAGCGAACCTCTTCTGTTTATGGAAAGCTTCTGCTACTGAAATAACTTATTGGATAAATTTTATTTCTATCCTAAGATAGGAATCTGTTCTTGGAAATAGGAAATAAACTTTTTATTGAACTTGTAAAATGGATTTATTTCCGTAAAATAAGGGCGTAAAAATTATTTATTACGGAACTCTCATAAGTAGTAATTAAACACTTGTAATAATGTAAAAAGGGGCACCAATAACATTTTTTGCGAAATTGAGTTAAATACATATTCTGAATCATGAAGAAAAGGCCTATCTGCCTAATTTTTCGTAGATTTTTAGGATCACGATGAATAGGAAATACCATAAGCTTAAAGGGCACAAGTGAAAAACATTTCATGTTATTGTACATAAAATGAGCACATCTTACTTAAGTAATTCAAAAAGTCACAAATGTATAGGGTATTACTTTTATTTCACCTGCATGTTGGCTGAGGTTAAATATTGAAGGCTTATGTGACATAGTGCCGTATAAGACGGCAAAATAACTAACAAATCTTCGGGTAATCGGGAATCCTAATCCTACCTTGCCGTACTTATCATAAAAAATTATACTTTTTATAAACGCTGTTTATAATTCCGAAGTAAAGAAGTTTACTAGTCATGAATATTTTCGTTACTCACTACGTATTCGATCCTTCTACCCCTGGTCAAGTTTCCCAAGCTACTTTAAAACACTTTGATTCTAGAACACTACAAACTTATCTCGTAAGATCATTCAGAAAGTTGTATTGAATTGTCTCGTTTCGTACTTCACTTAACTCTGCTCCAACTTTATTTTATTTACGTTAACCTTATTTGGAATTGTCTATAAAGTATATTACTATTAACATCTCTTCCAATCCGGTGAGTTACGTGATAAAACAAGTACGGAGTTTATTATATGAGTCAGTAATGGCAATAATAATTTAAAAAGACCTAAATGTATTAAGCAGAATAAACTTGACAAACATAAATAATTATTTTAGAATGATTTATTTTGTATACCATATATATGTCCCAAAGCAAATAAAATATAAGTATAAACAATAAAATAAAATAATCTTGGAGATAAAATAAATTGGCACCGTTGTTAAAAGCATCTTTCTCACCAATCTGACAATTGATTATGAAAACAAAAATAAAATGTGTAAGTTGCACTGCTGGCACTATAAACAAAGAAACGGGAATGAGTGTGAGCGAAATTGCCTCCAACCTTCTACTGAACAAAGACGCCGAGTAAACAATGATATGACACCTCGAAAGAGGTTAAAACAGTTATTCCTGCACCAACATTTTACACCTACACTATTGTTTAATAAAAACACAATAGAACACTCATGTTTCTAATACTTGGCTGTTGCCAAGAGTATTATACAATATAGAGGTATCCTCGCATTTGTCAAATGGGATAAGGAAACAAACAAAATTTCTATCAACTGTTAGCTATAGTGATCAGTTTCTATTCACTCTTAGTTTATAAATATTGCCTTGAGAAAATTGTGCAGAGATTAATGAATGCGCCATGATTTACCCTTGTTTGCTAAATAGTTCTTAGTTCTCTCAGCGTTATGAACTGTAACTGTACCTGGAAAGGTTATGTTTTTCGCGCGAATCTTGTATGTATGTATGCATGTAATATTCTTTATTTATTACTTACTATACCATATAACGCTGTTCTTCTTCATTTTTTATTTATTAACGGTTATACCAAACCGCTGAACGGATTTATATAATTAAGATATCGTTACATTCATCTTGATAACCCAAGTGTTCTTAGATAAGTAAAATTAAAATATGGTGATTGTGAGAGGCTATTGTTTGAAGTATCAAAAACTAAAAATAAATTGAATAAAACAATATGGGAATCAAATTTAAGAGCTCACGATAAGGATTTCAAAAAAGTATCTCATAGTATTATAGCTTTTTTGATAGAAGGCGGGTTTATTATTTTTAAATTTATATTGTTATTTTACATCGAAGAAGTACTCCAAGCATCTAATGCCTATTTTTAATGGAAATAGCTGGCATACGAGCTGACGATCCACCTGATTGTGAGCTATCGTCACCCATGAACATCAGCAACACCAAAGGCATCACTGATGCGTTGCCGGTCAAGAAAGAGAGAAGAAAAAGAAAGAAAGAAAGATCTGGCTTTCAAGCCCCCAGCTGGGACACGACGAGTCATTTGGCGGCTGACTCATGCTCAAGGGTGCTTGCTATCCAGGCGAACCCCATGGAGAAATAATAAATAATATTAATCATGGTATTAATTAGCAATTAAAATCAATATTACCAATATAATCCCTCCGAGGGACCCTACCACCAGCAGGCCAGATTTAATCGCCTCTTAGGACACCCACCTGGCATGGGATACCAACCCTGGTTGGTATTCTAAACCCCAATACGACACCCGCCCTATACGACATATTGCCTAGGTATGCCTGTGTATTGTATATTTCAAAAATATACTCTCTGACGTAATGATTGTCCGTTGGTGATTCTTAGTGATGTGTTTAATGGCCTAAACTTTAGATAGTTGTTAAGTCAGCCTAACTTAAAAACGTATTACTGCAATCTATAAAACAAAATAATCGTCAATTTAAGGTACCCTTTGAAGCACAGAAGTGCTCAGTAAATGTGGGATATATTTATTAACTATTTCGGTCACCCAACTATCGATCACGCCCGAAGATACCTCTTCTCTCATTATTCTCACTTTCATGTCATCTAAAGAGAATTCTAAGTTTTAAGTGAACTGGCACTATATGGACTTATTCGAAAGTAACTATATCAGAGCCGAATTAAAACGAACAAACAGTTCAGCCTACCTAAGTTTGTCTCTAACTTATTTATCCAACCGGTAACCAGTTCGTAAACTGAGTTTACTAAATATACTGTTGCAATACAGTTCAATTACTGGCGCGCTTACTGCGGCAAGTTTGTGGCCAGCCCGCTATCCCGGTTTAGCTGAGATCGCTCGGATTGTCGGCTAATATGTTGGTAGTTACTGTGAAACGTTGGCCTTTATTATGTGATTGTAGGCGTAGGATGGTAATTGATGATGTTAAAGGACAAGTAAAAATAGAGGTAGGGTCCTGGGAGGCTAAATGTCAACTTTCAGTGTCGGATTCAATAGAGAGGGGTACTAAGAGGCATATTAGTGCCCATAAGTTGGTTGAGACCAATAAATTTATTGTACCTATATACATTTGAATTTTTAAGTGTGCGTGGAAGGCGAAATTCGAAACTATTAAAGGTAGTGAAAAATGGTCAGATGTTTCGGGGCTGATTTTGATGAAATTTATTATTTAGATTTTTTAAAAATTTATATTCCTAGCCAGGATTCAAACCCGTTGATTTTGAAAAAAAAAACTCTCTGTTTTATTAAACTATTCGATAGTGTTGCTAACAATTATCAAATTCTGGGAAGTAATGACTCATTTTGAGTTGAAGACACCATCAATAAAAAATTAAATGCATCCATATTACCTCAAACGAAGCCTATTGTTATTATAACCCGAGGGAGACAGCATACGTTGACTTCATGACATCCGACACTAAATTTGGCCTAGCCGAGATATTAAATTCACCGAATACTCGAGTTTGATAGTATTCCCTTGATACACCATAACGTAGGCAAGTGTGAAGACGTATTAACGGATGGTAATTGACAACCAATGCTCAAGTCATAGTACCAGGAGAACAATGCATTTAGGAAGCTCTTGGGAGATTCTCATTCAGGTATAAACTGTAAAGTAAAATAATATTTAAACGGTGTTACTTACGGCATTGAATACTGTAATTATTATGAAATCTAAAACGAGAAAATGACAAATAAAAATTTACTTATTTATTCAACTGTATCATTCATTTTTATTCACAAAAGTCAAAGTCAAAATATTTTTTCATTTATGTATTACTGATACACTTATCTACGTCATCATTTTTTTATCTACCAGCTTTCAGGCAAGGTGCTTTGTAATGGAGGAGAAGAAAAGCCGTAAATAAACTCCTCAGCACTTTTTTTTTAAATATTACACATTTGAAAATTTTACACAACAATATTATAATTAAAAAATTAGAAAATATTATAAAACAAAGTAAGAATGACTCAAGAATATTATAAACTTAAATTTATCACAAAATACTGTTATTAATCTTTCAATGACCAAGTCAATCAAACTTGATCAACTCTGAAACCATTGTTTTACGAATCGGGGTTTTCTCAGGGGAACCGACTGGAAACAAAGGGCAGTCGTAGACAGGAATCGATACTTTCCAAGGTTACGACCGATTTATATTTGTTTGTAGCCCTTTTATAACAAACGAGAATAGTTACGATGGCTATTGGCAAAGTAATTTATCTATATTGCTAGTTCACCGAAGTTCAAAGTCTTTGTTTACACAGACATCAGAGCCTTACTGCGATTTTTTAAGAGATTTCTGTGAGGTAAGATCTTTAAACTGTGTTTAGTTTTTGCTCAGGTTTAAAATTATTTGAACAAAATAAGTCTTAAATATATAGTATAGTATAAAATGTCTAATGTTATGTTTGATACTTTATAACAGAGATTTATTTATTTTAGAGATTTATGGTGAACGCACATAATATATCGGCATCGTCGACGCCGGACGTTTCGTACACCGGTAGCCTCGCACATATGTCCGGATTCGCCGTACGCAAATTTTAGTATTGTCAACAATTTTTAAAACGGTGCGATGTCATTCGTTTACAGTCCTGTTTAAGTCTATGTCAAGTTTAATGTCCTGTTGACAGTACTAGTGGGAAAAAAATCCCACTAGTTCTGTGTCAATTTATTTCTGTGTATAGGTATAGTTTGCTATCAATCGTCAAGTATTGGCCATTATAATGTGTATTATTATCGAATGTCCGAAAACAATGATGTATAGGCATAAACACGAAGGCGAGATCTCCTCACAGGATTAGTTTACTATGAAACGTTTCTCCTAATGCGTTGTCAAAAGCATTGTGGCATGGCAACACTATCGGCATTTCGAATACCTTCCGCATTTTTAGAAATGCGTGCGGACGGTGCGGATGACATAATATGCCGACGCATACGTCATCCGCATCGGGCTCTCATATGATTTCATACAAATGCGATGCGGACGGCGCGGACGATGCCGATATATGTGCATTCACCATTATTTTTATTCTTGTCACAAGCACAGTTTTACAATAAACATATTATATGATCGTAAACAACGACAATAGTTAAAACCACAGTACACATATTTACCGTGGTTAAAACTGTGTCGCCGCTGTTTAGAATAGGACAATACATATAGTGTCAAACTTAACATTAGACGTATAATATGACTTTTTATATTAAAAAAATTGTCCTAAATCACCTTAAGAGGCCGTGCCGAAAATTTATTTGACAGAGTTATGTCATATTCATTGCGAAGCTATGTCTGTGTGCATCGTTCACGCACACCTGGCTGAAGTTCGAGCTTAAACAATTTTGATCCTTTAGTTGATAATAATTTTAGGATGCATAGTATGAACAATTTAGAAATAAAAGTCTGGAATGTTTTTGTACCTATATTAATTTAGTATATTTATTACAATCAAAATGAAAAAGTTTTAGATAAACACACACTAGGTACATATTTAGGTTATTCAGTGTTTTCCTTCAGAGATTTCATTTATGTTTGCGATAAACTTAGAGTGTACAGACAAATTTAACATGTTTCATTGGTACCTACCCGAAAATCAAACGAGTCTTGATTTCATAAAAAATGTTTTTGAAAATGCAATTAAAATTTTAGGCCATAAAATTTTTTGTGAGCTCTGGGACTAAATATGTTGTCATATTCATAACCTATTAAATTGGCGTATTATATAAACTTAAATTTAAAAAACCCGGACTCAAAAAATGCAAAAAGTCTGATTAGGTAAGAAGTAAAAAAATCATACAATAAACCTAGACACGCGGCAGCGTGTCAAGCCAAGTTCAAGCAAAGGAACTGGCTAACCAGCGCCGAGTGTAATATTACATGAACCACTTGGTGCCACTTTTGACCCTTCTATAACTCAAAACCTCTATAACAAAAACCTAAACACATAAAACTACGTGTGTTTAATTACATCCATAAGGACATATAGAAGCCCAAATTTCATGAAGCTAGCTCAAACGGTTATAAAGATATGAAGGTCAAAAAGTCGTAAATTTTAGCACTGACTGACTGACTGACATAATGTACCTAAATCAAACCTACTTCCAGATGACCTAGAAGGATGAAATTTGGAATTCAGCGCGGTAATTGTGTGTAAGCGTAGGAAAAAATCAAAAAATAAAAAAGTCGAAAAATAAGTGGTGTCCCCATCACAGAAAAAACTTGTAATATGCGCTAAACAACCGGCCAACGGTCTATCGTCTGCAGCACGTGGCATTGCCTAGTTTTCTTTATAAAAAGTAATGATATCCCACCAAAAAAATATGTAAAAAAGGAGAGTCAAGTTCAATACAAAAATTAAGCTTGGCTGTGGGCTTCGCCGCAAAAAGAACGGAGAT
The DNA here is from genome assembly GCA_963932265.1 of Thymelicus lineola. Classification (NCBI taxonomy): domain Eukaryota; kingdom Metazoa; phylum Arthropoda; class Insecta; order Lepidoptera; family Hesperiidae; genus Thymelicus; species Thymelicus lineola. The sequence goes on from OZ010704.1 coordinate 6,019,377, forward strand.
CTAAATGAGTGCAAAGTTCTATGCAAAATCGAAATATGTATTTATAGGAACAAAATAACATTGTGAACAAGCATTAAACTCTATTTCTTTGCTTTATTGGATATCTATAACAATTGCTGTTATTTAAATATGTGAGATCTTAAAGTAGGTTAGATTTGACTTGGCCAGTTTTCATTACATCAGTCATTTTATAAAGTTATTCAACATTTTAATTCTGATAAAAACTGGTATATAAAAATAGTAAATACTTCATACACCTACGATATGCCGATGATTTATAGTTATCCTGGCGGGTTCACTGGAGGAACTTGGTACAATGCTCGGAAACTTGAACAGCGCCTTACAACGGGTGGGTCTTAAGATGAACATGGACAAGACGAAAATCATGTCAAATGTCCATGTCACACCCATACCGGTTGCTGTTGACGGCGCTGCTCTCGAAGTTGTAGACGAATACATTTACCTGGGACAATTGATCCAGATGGGTAAGTCCAACTTCGAGAAAGAAGTCACTCGTAGAATCCAACTCGGATGGGCTGCGTTCGGGAAACTGCGTCATATCTTGTCGTCCAAAAAACTGCCTCAGTACCTGAAGTCGAAGGTGTTCGAGCAGTGTGTGTTGCCAGCGATGACATACGGATCCGATACGTGGTGCTTCACTATTGGCCTAATCCACAAGCTCAGAGTAGCGCAGCGGGCTATGGAGAGGGCTATGCTTGGTATTTATCTGCGTGATCGAATTAAAAATGAGGAGATCCGTAGACGAACAAAGGTAACCCATATAGCTCAAAGAATTAGCCGGCTGACGTGGCAATAGGCTGGCCACACAGTTCGAAGATAACCGTTGGGGAAGAAATGTAATCTATTGGCGCCCACGTCTCGGAAAAATGTCGTCTATGTCCAGCAGTGGACCTATCAAGACTGATGGATGGGTTTTTAATATGGAGCCGTCCCCCAACACGACAAAGTTTTATTTAGTTAAATTAAATAATCTATATATAAAAATCAATAGCTGTTCGTTTGTCTTGCTAAAACTTGAGAATAGCTGGACCGATTTGGCTAATTTTGATCTTGAAATATTTGTGAAACTTCAGGGAAGGTGTAAACGGTGAAAAATATGAATAATAAGTAATGAAAAATACTAAAAACAAACAAATTGTTCCTAGCTGTGAAACATTTGATATCTTTTGTCAAATTGTCATTTGGTTGACAGATATTTATAGGTGCGTTCAGAAATTTGTCTGTTTCATAGCTGTAGTATGAGGTCTGTTTTCTTTGAAAACTTAACGACCATAATATTATCTTTCTAATGTAACCATCAGCGACATATCTAACTTTTTTATTTCATAACTGACAGTCGAGAGAGAGGGAGAGGGGAAAGAGAAGGGAGATGGGGCTCGAGGGAGACCTCGAGAGGGGTGAGTTGTTAGGCAGTACAGAGTTTGCCGGGTCAGCTAGTACATTTGTAATATTCATGTTATTTATGACTTTTTGAAAATTTATTTTATGACTTTTTACATATTCAGACTTTTTGTTCTTTTTTGAGTTGGGGTTTTTTAAATTTTTAATTTAAGTTTTATACTTAAAAATATTTTCAACCCTACCTATATGATCATAAGGTTTAATTTGTTGATTTTTTTTTACATAAATAAGTTAATGCTTGACCACAATCCCACCTGATGGTAAGGGAACATACCACAACCACGTAACCCATTTTTTCCAACTTTTTACCCCCCTCCCCCCCCCCTTCGTGACCATTCGTAGTATATGAGAAGACCCCCCCTCCCCCCTAGTTTTCACGTGGTAAATAATAAATACGATTTTCAATACTTTTTTGCAAAAATAATAATTTTGCTTATATTTGACGACTTGTGGCGCAATGGTTGCTAAAATATTGACTACGTGACAAAAACCTAAGCCCCCCCCCTCCTCTCTGTGACCAATCGTGGTGTTTCGAAGACCCCCCTCCCCCCCTAAATAAGGCACGTGGTTTTAGTGTGTTCCCTAAGTGAAGATGTGGTCCAAGGTGGTAAGCACATTAACTTAGTAAAAGCCTATTCACTCTTTTCTTGAAGACATCCACATCATAGGCAGGCGGGAACGCCGATGAAGGCAATTTATTCCAGTCTTTGGCGATGCGTATAATAAATGACGAGGCAAACCGCCTCGTCCTTACCGGCGGGATGTTCACAACAAAATGATGGATCCCCGCCGTGCGTCGTGACGTTCGATGGAGAAATGGAGATGGGGGAATTAAATCAAACAATTCCTGTGCACACTCTCCGAAATGTGCCCTGTAGAAAACCGAGAGGCTGGCTACTCTACGCCTGTGCTCGAGGCTTTGCAGATTGGTCTCAACCAAATCTGGGTCACCAATGAGCCTCTTCGCACGCCTCTCCATCGAGTCCAAGGCAGAAAGGTGACATTTGGCTGCACCTGCCCAAATATGCAAACAGTACTCCACAAACGGCCGAACCTGAGCTTTATACAAGGTTAAAAGTTGCCTCGGTGTGAAGTACCGCCGCACCTTTGCAAGGACACCAAGTTTCCTTGCAGCAGTCTTAGCCTTGGTCTCAATGAACCGCCCAAAGTTGAGTTTCGAGGATATCTCTACCCCTAACAACTGTAGGCAGTCGGTATAATCCAAGGGCATATTCCGAAAAGTAGGAGCCAAGGTAAGCGGTCTCCTCTTGGCGGTAAATAGACACGTCTGCGTTTTAGCGGCGTTGAATCTCACAAGATTGGCTTCGCCCCACTCGGACACAGCCCGAAGTGTGAGATTCACACGAGCCACCATGGCCTCTCTTTGAGACTGAATTTCGTCCTGACTGGCCCTGAGACTTGGTAGGTATCTCTCTACCACTGTGCAATCGTCTGCGTACCCATAAATACCGGGCATAAGCAAGCAAGTCATTCAGTTTTGCGCCGCAAAACATAAGCAGGTTATTCAGACTCAGAGCTTAAACCTTTTATACACGCCCAATCATGCTGTACGTCCCGCCAAGGCAATGCACGATGCACGATGCAAAAGTCATGAATAGGCTTGACGTACGTCGGTAATTATTATTAATTGTTTGCTGGATTTGCATGACCAATTTTTGTCCTGTTTTCCACGCCTTAGGAAATTTTCCCTGCTCGAGACAGGCATTCAGGAGTCCCCTTAGTCGCTACTCCAGGGACTCTGCGGCGTCTAGGGCGGAAACCAGCTCTCGACCCGAAACACCATCGGGACCCGGGGCGGTATTTTTGGAGCGCAACCTTGCCACAGCGGCGCCAACTCAACTCCCCTCCCCCTCCCCTGTACAATGCTTCCTATCTCACTTTAGAATTTATGTGTCTGTCTCTTTTTACTGGACAGTTTCGTTTCATCGAATTTCAAATCACCCCCGTACTAAAGAAGTTTTCACTTCAAAATGTAAGTTGAAACACTTGAAGTACTACTAAGTGAATTACTAAGTTGAAAAACAAAAATGGAACTTAATTTAATAATTTCTAGGAGTAAAATTTATAATATGTGACGTCACACTAGGGGTAATATCGATGGGGGAGGGGTCAAAAAGTCATGAAATTTGTGTGACGTAATTTATGGATGGCCCCTTGTTGATTACCCCCCCCCCCCTTAAACAGTCAATTTAGTACTACACAAATCAAACCCTTTCATTTGATACCCCACTCGGGTATGTTCGCTGAATTCAGTAAATTCATCTTCTTCCTAACTATATGAACTACTATAACTACCCCACCCCCCTTCGAACAGCCAATTTTGTAATACATAGAAACATGATGATGCATGGTGTTATTAAAATAAAAAATAATTAATTTAATAATTGGATCAAAATGTGATAGTCGGCGTACAATTTGTGTAAATTTTTACGTAAAACACGCGAGCGTCGCGGGAAAAAAAGTAATACGTCCTCACGTGTTGATAGCCTTGGCGGTACTGGTTTAATATATTTAATGCGGTCCATAATATAGTTCAGTTTGCAACTATTATTAACAAACGAAATCATTATTTTTTCATAAAATAAAATTTTGATTCTATTAAAGGATTAACTTAAGATTAATGTGTATTTTTTAAAATTTCCTTAAAATGTTTCTAATTAATAGAAAAAAATACTTACTTCGAACGAAATTACGTTATTTCAAAAATTTTTTCTGCTATATTTGGATAGAAATTTAAAAAACTGGCTAGGCTACTTAATAATAGACCGTATATTCATGTTATTTATATTTTTTAATGTTTGGAATATTTTGTATTTTCGTTGTAAAACGAAGACAAAAATCACTTGCTCGTTACTTTTCGGAAAAGAAGGGTTTTAAATAATGGTGATTTGCCATTATTATAAATAATATGTTAAATTCGTCTGCGCTATCAGCAAGAACAAGAATTAGACTCTTATAGTTACAAAAAACAAAGCTTAATCTCTTTATCCTGTTCACACAAACAGTGATTAAAATTGACTGAAATTGTTGATATCGCGGCACGGAGCCTTAATGTTAGCTGTTTTATATGACTTTAATTTTTTTGTGGTTGTTTTCAGTCACCTAGTACATTTGACTGAACAAAGTGCAAGTCTAAGTACGCTTTATATGATATGATAGAAGTGTTTAGTTATCTTAAATGTTTGTTTTCCATGTTTGCACGCCCTAATATTTCAATAAGATGGGCTCTTTTGACACTATAGGCCAAACGATAAAAAATTCTCTTGAGCATAAGTGGAGACGTACATGGTTTTGAGAAGCACTAACTATGTTAGAGCCGTTAAAATTGTGGCAAAGATTATTATTCAAGCAGGTTTTTAGGCTTATGGGCATTTTGGGCATACATTTCTAACAATCAACTAGATTAGTGTTACTCTGCTAATACTAAACTAACTTAAAAATAATGGGTTTCCGCAAAGTAACGCCTGATAATATTAATCAATTAGATTTTCATATTCTATACCGTAGCTTTTACCCTTTCTTAAATAATTAATAAGACTAAAAAGTAAACAAAATAATAAAAAGTAACGTGAGTGTTAATGGTTTTAGTTGGAAAGTGCCTTAGTAGTTAACCGTTATTACGCTAGCTCGTAATTACCCAACAAATGCTAGAACTATTACTGGAGTAACAATGATTAGAACAATTGTCAGCACTTAGGTATGTGTCTTTAGCAGCACACTTGCTTGACACTTGTTAATACACGGTAAATTAAAAGCATACATTCAGGCAATACAAGTTGCAAATACGAGTATTTGTGAGCTTCGAAATATTTCGGAAATATGTTCTGTATTTTTACCCGATAGAAATACAAAAAATTTAATGGTAGGTACCAAAAGGTGCTATTTTCTTTACGTACACAACAGATTTTTACTTTAAAATGTAACATTTAAAAAATCATGATGCCTTTAAAAGTATTCGTGCTTTCGTGTTCCGTACATGAAAATAGGTTTGCCACTTTTTTCGGTCGGTAATGCGTTAGAGATGCTTTTCATGTTACCGACAAAGAAATTGTAACCACCTACCATTTGGTGGCTAACTGGTCCTTTTATTTTAACCGTGTTGTAGATCCGATGCAAATATCATCGTTTATTGTCACTTGTATAATTTTGTTTCCTTCAATCAAATCCAATTTTCCCCAACATTATTTGTGGAAATGTTTTAATGGCACTGGAAAAGACGTATGAAGTTAATCGCTCACTGCCACTAGTAAAAGCGATTAGTTAGAAATGAGTCTGAGATTTTGTTCCAGTTTTCACATGAATTGTATGACAACTGCCAATGCCTTGACGATGTCTTTTTTAGTGAAATAACTACATAACAGCGATATCAAATGAAGTATACTTTGATAAGCTATTTGGCTACAAGATGAAAAATATCATAGTAAAATTAATCGAGACGACAAATTAGTAACTTTCGCTCTAGTTAACTGCTCTAATATAATTATTCTAACTTCACAGTTAATTAGATAGAGAAATGCGCAGACATTTCACCACGTGCAACTAATGCGAAGCACTTATGAGTTACGAATGTCTCAATTCGAATGTATTAACCAATTGAGATCGAAAGGTTAATCTTCTTCTTTAGTCTTCTGACGAAGAACTACAATTAAGAGCTTTGTCAGCCGTAATTACCTCCTACTATTTATGCTCCAAAATAGTTTTAACTTGAGGATAAGAAAAAGAATAAAACTTGTCAGGACATCATTTAAAATCTGTAATTTGTAAATATCGTTGTCACTGATTTTAGGTCCCGTACGTACATTCAAATACTGAAATAAATAAGGGTTACCCCCACAATATCACTCGCACGTCATCTATCACACCCTATCTGAATGTGCCCGTTTTTTTGCTACAAATATTTTTGTAAAGATATATGATCAAGTTATGAAAGTTTGATAAACGAAATATTTTATCTAAAGCGGTTAATTGTGTTGAATACACAACATTGCTGTTTAAAAATAGTCACTATGGCATAAAAAATAAGGCTAGTCTTGTTCGCGTCTTATATAGGTGATGGGACTGTCGAAAAATCTCTTTAGATAGTGAAACATTGAATATGGACGAAACCAGGGTCTTTTTAGAGGTGACTTTAGATAGTAAACGTGACTAGATAGTAGAACTGCTTATTAAAATACTTTTAGAAAAATAAGGCTTTAATATACTGACGCCGAAACTTCCAAAATTTTTATTTTGCTTATTTCTATAGTGTTATGTCGTACGTTATTTTGCTGTAGGGCAATGCACCCAATGAACTAATATACTCGTTCACTGAATGCACCCACTACAGAACAAATCATACTACAAAAAAGGTTATTAGGGTAGGGCTATTTATAAACTTAGATCACAGATTAGATAATAAATAGATAATAAAATAAAAGATAATAATTAGATAATAAAATTTTATAATAAAGTCCCAAAACAAATACATGACTTACCGGTGCAATCTTTTAAGAAACGTGTAAAGGCTCAGCTCTTAGGCAAGGGCTACTATAGCATAAATGAATATTTAAATGACAAGGATGCTTGGAAATGACTAGCTAGGCAACCAGTTCTGCACAGGTTAAAGAATACCTATTTTTGTAATAGATATAAGTTTTATTTTTAAAAGATGTGCTGAGGAGTTTCTTTACGGCTTTTCTTCTCCTCCATGACAAAGCACCTTTCCGAAAAGCTGGTAGATTAAAAAAAATGACGTGCATAAGAGTATCAGTGATACCTACATGAATAAAGATTATTTCATTTCATTTCATTTCATTTCATTTCATTTCATTTCATTTCATTTCATTTCATTTCATTTCATTTCATTTCATTTCATTTCATTTCACTTCATCAATTTTAATCTGCATCAAAATCAAGCAGTATAAAAGCACGGTGAAAATTTATAAAAGTCCTATTGGTTTAAAGGTGATAATTTATTTCACTGAGATTTTAACAATCCAAATAGAGCGTCCAAAAAATACACTTCCATTCAGCACAATGCGTTCCTGTGGTAGTGATGTCAAAAGGTACCTTAAAGGAGCTGAAAATGTAATACTATTAGTATCCGATATCTGGAGCGTAAACCAAGGGTCCGTTAAAATATATTTAATAAGTATCTGCATACCCCGTTATAATTATATTACTTGGTTGCCAGTAATATATTCTTTCAAAAATCAATAAGTCTTCAATTCTGAATTTAAGTGCAATAATTTCCAATTCATGTGATATCTACAAAGAGGTTAAGTTGGTCTAGCGTTTTTATGAATAATAAAAGGTAACGTAGAAGTATAAATTCAAAACTAAAAATGGTCGTGTCAAATCTTACAATAACTAATTAATAAATTCCAAATCATCCTATGACGTAAAATTTTTATATACACTTCTATTGTAAAGGACTTTTACTTAAATTATATGGCACACATAATAATTAATGATATTTACGTGGCAGAGTAGAATTATCGTGAAGAAATCTGAAAGTGTACATGATTTCAAATATGTGATACGAATTCGAATTAATAATCGTAAGCAACAATATTGCCAATGAACAATACTGTTGATGCTCGTATATCGGTTCGCGTATCCGAAAACTTGCGTACTACACTTAAATTTATGAACGGTAGTAATTGTTCGAGCATATTCGGCGCAGCGATAAATCCTTTCATTACTAAACAAGGCCGAATATTTGTTGTTGAACGACAAATATTTGAACAACTATGATAATAAATTATTTAATATAGTTGTAACAGATGTGTGTTATAATAATATGTTTATTGGCTGAAATTAACTTAATTGTTGAGGTACCAATTTTGTTATGTAAATTTGAGTAGTATGAACTTAAATTAGTTATAATTTTTATTATTATAATATGAAAATTGTAACTGATCGATGTCTATACGTAATATTTATTTGAGAAAAACTATTATGGAAGTTATTTATGAACTTACTAAGAATACTTACGTAAAATCCCACCAACAAGCTGGCGTCTTCTGTCGCCTCTTATGACGCCCTCGTTCGTCGGAATTAGCCGTTTTATAAAACTTTTTGATTTTTTCTTTAAAAGTGTATATCAACTAGTACATTTTGAATAATGACTGTGCAAAGTCAAAGTCTATGTACGTTTTATAAATAGATCACACTCTTAGTACCTAATGACGTAATCTATACTAATATTATAAAGAGGAAAGATTTGATTGTCTGTTAGCATTGAATAGGCTCCGAAACTACCGAACCGATTTGAAAATTCTTTCACTGTTGGGAAGCTACACATAGGCTATATAATATATTTTTTTACTATTTTTCCCGAAGCGAAACGAGGGCGATTTCCTAGTCTTTTATAATAATAATGAGCGCATCATATTTAGTTAGTTGTTATTATTAAGCTAATTAAATATGTACTTTCTGTAAATACAATATTGACCATTCATTTGAATAATTATATTCGGTTCTGATATAAGTATTTGAAATACAGTTTGAATACTGGTTTACATATTTGTTTGGTCATGTGATTTTAAACTTATTGTAGGTTGTGTATATTAACAATATCAAATACCTTTAAACGAGCAAAACTTGTGTACATATTTATATTCTCGGAATCTCAGAAACGGCTCCAACGATTTGCATGATGTGCAAGGGTTTCGGGGACGATAAATCGATCTAGCTAAGATTCATTTTTAGAAACTGTCCTTTTATCCGTGTTTTCAGGCAATGAAAAACTGCTACAATAGGCTCTTCCTAACATCTATTGGCGAGTAGTAACACTAAAGCTAAACCGAGCAAAGCTCGGTCATTCAGGTACTAATATTTGTGAAACAATACTTTTTATCTGAAGAAAAGATGGATGGATTGTGTTACGGATGATATGAAAGATAAGAGAGTTAGATGTAAAAATTTGTAAAGGTGGCTGATAGGGAAGCGTGGAAGAGGAAAACATAATATTGCGCCGACCACAAAAAAAAATTGGGAAATGGGCAGTATGATGATGACTTTTTATCTAAAGTTGGGTAAGTGGGGGCAATATATGACGCATAAGACAAACTACTGCAAATGTCATATAACATAATAATGTCGTATTGTGCCCCATCTTTCTCTATTACAGTTAGGCTGGCCATACACGATCAAGTGTACTTGTCAAGTTTGCAGTTTGACTTGATGCGGCATCAAGTTTGCATGAGATAGATGGCCAGATAGCCATTTACCATGGCCATACACCGTCAAATTTACTGGATGCTGCGTCAAGTCCAAATATGACAATATGGCCATTGGCCAGCATTATGAGTCTTTCCCCATACTATACATACATACACATATCGTGCACAGTAATCTCTTTAATTTCTTCGTTATCCTTGTCAAGTGTGATATTAAGAAAACCACGAAAGATCGCACGATTTCCGAAATTAGACAACACAAGACATTTCATTGTAGCAGATGTTATTAATGTGTTTCATTAGAAGTATTGTGGATAATGAAAAACTGGAAATAACATATTTTGCTAGCTGTGTTACGGTAGCTCTTGACGGAAAAAATGCGCCGAAAGGTCGACGTAGGCATAATTAATGATCGTTTATAATTATGAAAAACTAGTAAATGCCTTCTTCTTCTTCTTCGCTTCGCTTCGGTAAACCTTTCGGTAAGCCCACACTCGAATAAATGTATGTTAGCCTAAGCTCACTAGAATACATCAGTGGAAACCGATTCTGAATCTGTTTAGCCATTTTTGAGATTAACCGAAACAAACGCACAGACAAATAGACATCAATTCTAAAAAATATTTTTATGGCATCTGTTTCTTTAATAAATACCTATAGTAAAAGTTTTTCTCAAATAAAATTAAAGGACTATTAATGAATTAGGCACTTTTTCACTGACTTAAGCTGTTAATTCTTGCAAGCCGATCAAACATCAATACATCAGCATTTCTATGTATCATAGTGAAAAAAATCTCTTTCATTTGCAAAATTAATTCTAAATAATTAATACCAATGTTTTTACGCAATTAATTATAATTATAACGCTACTGACGTAATCGCTCGCGACTCGCTCACGTTAATTTCATAGACGCTTCATTCTTCCGTAAATATTCGAAGCACTTCCATTTGCATACTAATTCCAGAACATAACAACACGAGGAAATCACAATGAGAATAACAACTTGCTACTCGCTCGAGGTTCCATTTTGTGGAGTTTTTTTCCGTTTTTTGTTAAGGACAAGTAATCTTTTGTTAAAGATTTGGCGATTCTTTTCATAACGTAAGTTCAGTGTTATTGCGGGAAACAAAGTGATCTTTAATCTTTTTATCTGCGACGTAGCGATGAAGTAGTGGATTGAAAGTTTGTTTTGAATTATGTACCCTGTGCATGCATAAATGTTTTTTTAATTTAGACAAACAGTCCGTCTATACTTGATATTTTTTATTACATTTTTAAAACAACCGGTTGGGGAAACTCAACAAAACTTTCTTACTTCTGCCGAGTCCGCTTCAGACCATAATAATCTATACTAATATTTATAAAGAGGAAAGATTTGATTGTTTGTTTGCATTGAATAGGCTCCGAAACTACCGAACCGATTTGAAAAATTCTTTCACTGTTGGGAAGCTACACTATCGCCGGGTGACATAGGCTATATTATACTATCAAAAAATTAGGGATCCTTAATAAAACTCCAATAATGTAACCCAAGGTGTAAACAAAGTAAACCGAAGCAAAGCTAGGGCGGTTACTCGTTCTTGATAAAAATAACCGATATCAAAATTAGGGATAACTCAAAAACTACTCATCAGGTCTTACACAAAAAGAGGGACCACATGACAAGCACTAACATTCGATTTAAAAAAGAATCATCAAAATCGGTTCACCCAGTCGAAAGTTCTGAGGTAACAAACATAAAAAGGAGGAGGTAGACGACTGTAATTTTTTGTTTGTTACCTCAATCTCATAGCTTTTTACTGGTTGTACAGATTTTGATGACTTTTTTATATTCGAAAGCTGGTCCTTTTCATGTACTTCTATTTAAATTTGAGCGAAATCTGACGAGTAGTTTTTTAATTATCCTTAATAATGCGTATTTAAGTAACTTTGACTATGTTGATGATGTTCTCATTTTATTTTGAAGCTTTTTTGTACGAATTATTGCCTTGAATGCGAGTATGCATGTACTATGAATGAGAAATAATTGCTACATAATCTAGTGAACTCTAAATAGGAGGGAACTGGCTCAGGCTCGGCTATTTCTCGACGGAATGCATCAAGACTAGGAGAGAGTGGCTGTGAACTTACACATAAACGGTTTCCCTTACACTCCAATAAAAATACCACGCAATAAATCTCACAGAGAGTTATTACAAATACGTGAAATTCTGACATAGTTACCCTCCTCTGTACAATAATGGACGTTACGACAGTTGTCACGTATATATTTTTCATCACTACATATTTGGTTAAATTTTGAGTGTGAACAGTTGTTCATGACAGTTATCACATGTCTAAGTAAAAATATTCTTATTCACTAGCAGGAAGGTTCATTTTTAACAGCAAAAGCACCTAATTTCTATTTTATGTAGAAGTTATGGCGTCTGCTGGACTGTGTTTGTAAAGATTTTCAGCGAACGAATGACATAACGTTCTGCTTTTTTATAAGCAAATTATTTCGTGTACATAAATCTTAACCACGCACTGTTAATAAAGATCAATTAGAATCAATTGCGGATTCATTGATTGTCCGTGATGCTACTTCTTTCTTCTACTACTAGTGTCACGGAAAAAATATTTTGATTAGGCTTACTAAAAGTTCCAAATAGTTACCCGTGATACTGTCAGCGGGGACATTAACAATTAATGGAAAAAACTCAGTAGTACTTGTATACTGAACGTCAATTTATAACAAGATCAAAAGCAACTAATTTTTGTAAATCGAAGTTCACAAAGGAAAATTAATAGTCAAATACCGTGAGGTATTTGTCCTTGTTTTATGCTTCTTGTTTTATCAGAATAATAAGACCGGCGTTACAGTTTTTGTCTGCAATGCAGCACCAGATTTTTTATTGAAATATAAGATCCTGCAGTAAAAACTCTTGACATTAGTTAAATTCGGGCGAACGAAAATTATGTTTTTAAAAACAATTTATTTAATCGCAAATTAATCAGAGTTACAATAATTATGTGTTTACTGAACAAATGCTAGTACAAGACTCCTTGAATTAAATAAAGAAATGCTATTGTCCGAATGGTGTGCAATTACAGTGAAATGCAGCGTCAGCGGGAAGAGGCTGCATTGTCATCGATAAACCTCGGTTACGCCGTGGTAACTCCTCCCTCCTTAAGATGGAAGCGCACCTTGCAGCTTCCAGTAGCGTCCTCGCTACTACTTGTCTTTTTGACTTTTCTTCCAGAAATCCATTTGTAGATTTTCCACGCCAGAAAACCAGTAACAATCGCGTAGAATAAGATAGAAGTAAAGCTTGGAGTAGCCATAATCATAGTCCAGCTGATGTCGTTCTCATAACTTAAATTTTGTGCTTCAGTGACGAGTTGGTGTAAGTTGTCCAGGGATGAATCTTCCAATTTTATCTCAAATCTTATATTTTCTTCCGGTATTAATTGTTCCTTCGGTACGGGTATCACATCATGTAGGTATATGGTGTTAATATGACTTTGTAGGGTTGTGTTGTTGAGACGAACTTGACAGTCGTTAGTAAGCTTAATTATATTGACTCCTTGTATCTTCCTGTATTCTGTTCTGGATCCACACTGAGTTCTCAATACTATTTCTTCTCTGTTGACTACAATCCAGCTATTTTCTCCAATTTTCTGTATCTTCGCTGTCTTCAAATTTACTTTAGCATATGTACAGTTTGCTTCTTTATGTTGAATGAGAGATGGGATGCAATCTTCGGTTGATTCAGTAGATCTCATGTCCAATGACTTGCCGAGGTGAGTATCTTCATCAATGAGACGGCAGTCATCTCGCATATAGGTGTACTCTTGACTTCCAAGTATAAGGTATTTGGATATAGGGATAATAGCAAGGTTATTTTTATTAGGGATAGAAAATAGGTGGATAAAATCATACACATTATTATCAATAGATGGGATTTCAAGGATAAAGGTAAGTGATTGCTGTGTACTATACGCTTTAATATTTATTGACCTTTCTATTACGTGAATATTACTAACACTTATTTCTGTTACAGGTGAAAAGGAGGAAAATTTATGTTTTAATTTTAATATTTCTACAACTAGATTATTCGGAGCGATTATACTGGGGTGTACTACTCCTAATTGCGAAAATGATATCGCGTCTTCTAATACCATTAATTTGTCTAAAATAATTTGCAAACTAAAATCTATTTGAACATACATATCTAGGAAATTAATGTGGTTTATTAGTTGATTATTAATAGTACTTATATTTTGAAAAGCCTTAACTAAATTGAACTGATTATCATTAATTTTCTTAATTTGGTTATTAAATTCACTAACTGTAGTTTCAGCTAATACTAAAGATTTTTTCTGTAAATTTTGAGTTCTAATAACTTGATTTTTAAGATTAGCGATCTCATTTTCGTACCTAATAGCATCGTCACTATCCAAGTTACCAGTAATTGCTTTAACAATAGATCCTAGGCCATTAATTAAGCCACGTTTTGCTCTTACGTGAGGCGTGATATAACCTATCTTTTTATCAATTAAATCTAATGTATGAGTTATTTGATCCTTATAAGTTTTATGTAACTCATTGGTAGGCAATTGGATTTCTGCTAGTTTAATGCTAGAAAATAGTGCGGTTAGTTTACTAGTCGTTACATGAAGATCTGTAATATTATATACACAAGCAAGACTAAAGGAATCTATTTGTTTAAAAGCTTTTCCTTCTCTCAGCAAAAGTATTCCGTTGGTGTTATCTACGGGATCTATGGTTACGTTTGCTGCTGCGTAGAGCACGAAGGCTCCGATGATGGTCCTGTAACAAGGTGAGGTCTTCGTAGTAATTTAAAATGTACCCTTATGGATTTGGAATTAGGGTGACTACCTATAATCTCTGCTATGTTATTGGGATGCAGATGAATGATCTTATAGGGACCTTTGAAGACTGGCTTCGTCTTGTCGTTACGCGCTGTTTTGGCTACCTGCTTGTAAACTGTTTCACCTACCTTGAATGCCAGGTTTTCTGCGGTCTCATTACGCCTTGCAATTACCTGCTCCTTATTCTTAGACATGTGGGCTGTTACGCATTCCTGGATTGCTTCAGCGTTCATGCGGTGCTTAATAACATAGTCCTGATAATATTCTTTACTATAATATAATTCTAACGGATTTCGAGAAGCTGTATGTCCAAAAAGTAATTCGTGGGGTGTATATTCTGTAGCGGAATGGACAGTATTATTATAGGCTAATATTGCATATCTCATGATAGTTTGAATAGGATCTTCTTTATTGGACATCCTCTGTATGCGGATAATTTCGGCTATGGTGGAATGAAAACGTTCAATTGGTGAATTTGAATTTGGATTGTAAGGGGTGGTGAAATGTATATGAATTCCATGTAATGCACAGATTTCTTTTATGACATCGTTTTCAAATTTGGTATCAGAATCCGTAGTAATTTTAAGAGGTACTCCAACTACTGAAAAATACTGTATTAATGCATCAACTATATTAATACTGTTAGCTACACTTAAAGGCAATGCTTGCGCATGTTTAGAAAAATTATCAATTATAGTAAGAAATGTGGCACCTCCTGTAGAATAAAGGTCCATAAATAGATGTTCCATGGGTTTCGTCGGGGTTTCTGTAAGTGCTAACGGGGGTCTTAATGGATTACGTTCATATTTAGCTTTAAGACAAGTATCACACTGATTTATATATTTTTGAATAGTTAATAGCATACTAGGCCAATGATAGTTTTTATGTAATTGTTTATAAGTTTCCTGTATACCACGATGTATCGTCTTGCCTTCGTGATATTTCTTAATTAAATCTTGTTGTTCGGTTTTGTTCTCTACTAATGTTACACGCAAAACACATTTAAATAGTTTAGGGCCTCTATCGTTAAAGACTGTAGAATAGACTCTAGAAAATATAGGATATAATTCTTCATTATAAAAATAGCAATGGAATACTCTACCTGCAATTGTATGTTCTTTTAAAAATTTGATAACTTCTTCTTCTGTATTATTTACTGGAATAAAAACATCTTTAATTGTGTATCGTGTGCTAGTCGATCTATTATCTACTCTATAGACAGAACCGGGTGTTGATCTTATATGAAATTGCTTTAACTGTCTATCTATCGCATCTGCTAAGATAGGTATTCGAGCTCTATTATCCTCTACTTCTTCTTCATTTGTCTCTATTGGGACACGATCTAATGTTACTAAACTCATACTATCAGATTCAGGCTGTAACTGGGATAAAGGTCTTTCTATAATGTTATCGTTATTATTACTATTACTACCATTATCTAAATTATCTATATTTTCACTAACTATGTTTTCATTTCCGCCTTGATTCCTAACATTTTCAAAAATTCTGTCAATTAAATTTTCATCCTCATTATCATCAAGATTTACTGCTAATGATTCCATACTATTATGAAATAATTTTGCACGAGATAATGCATCTGCATTAGTATTCTGTAAACCCTTTTTATAAATAACATTAAAATCATATTCTGCTAATTTAAGACGCCAACGAGTTAATTTGGAATTTGGGTCTTTTATCGACATTAACCAAGTAAGAGGTCTATGGTCCGTGTAGATAGTAAACTTACGACCATACAGATACGGTCTAAAGTACTTAACAGCCCAAACAATTGCCAAAAGTTCTTTTTCGATCGTCGAGTACCGTGTTTCAGTATCTGAAAGAGTACGAGATGCATATGCTACAGGTTTATCGTATCCTACTTTACCCTGTGATAACACAGCACCTAAAGCAAAATCAGAGGCATCTGTTGTCAAGATAAATGGTTCATTAAAATCAGGATATTTTAGAATCGGATCAGTGGTCAAAATCTCTTTACATTTATTAAAAGCTTTTAAAAATTCCGGTGAATGTATAACTTTATGATTTTTCTTTAAACAAATAGTCATAGGTTTAGTTAATGCGGCAAAGTTTTTGATAAATTTACGGTAGTATCCTACTAGTCCTAAAAATGCTTTAATATCCTTTTGTGTTTGAGGTAAAGGGAAATTCAATACAGCTTTAACTTTATCCTTATTTGGTTTAACACCCGTATCTGTTAATTCATGACCTAGAAAGTTAACTTGTTTTTGCAAAAATTCTGACTTATCTAATTGGATTTTAAGATTATGAATTTTAAAACGTTCAAAGACTTCTTTAATTTTACCTATATGTTCCTGAAGGGATGTAGATGCTATGATGACATCATCTAAATATGTAAAGACATTATTAATACCTCGCAAAATATGGTCCATTAATCTCTGAAAAGTACTAGGGGCATTTTTCAGACCGAAAGGCATTCTCAGAAATTCATAGTGTCCACGCTCAGTAGTAAAAGCTGTTTTCTCTACGTCCTTGGAATGCATTTCTACCTGGTGATAGCCACTAGCTAAATCCAAAGTGGTAAAGTATTGAGCACGTCCTAAACGATCAAGGATATCGTTGATGTTAGGCAAAGGATATTTATCCTCAATAATTTTATCGTTTAGTTTCCTGTAATCTATAACTAGCCTCCACTTTACATTGCCTGAAGCATCTGGTTTCTTTGGGACAATATGAACAGGACATGACCAAGGGGATACGCTTTCTCTAATAATACCTTGTTTTAATAATTTATTTACTTGATTAGCAATTTCAGCTCGTTGTTGAGGGGGTTGTCTATAACTTTTAACATAAATAGGGTTCTCGTCGGTCAGTCGAAGTTCGTGCTTAACTGCATGAGTAAAGGTAAGAGGAATATCTTCTGAATAGAATAAGTCTCTATATTGGTAACATAACTTAGTAATTTCGCGCTTCTCCTCCTCGTTCATATGTTTAGTTCTTATTTTATTTAGGTTTTCGGTAAGTATTTTATCTACATTAGTTTTAATTTTCATGTTATTTAGTTTATACTTGTTATTATTTTTAGAGTAATTTTCATCACAAGAATAGGGTTGTAAGTTAATAGGGGTGTCATTATTTACTATCTTTTTTTGATCATTATAATTTATAATAGATGTTTTAAATAAACCATTTTTTACAGTTACTATTGCTGCGGGTGATTTTAGATCGTTCGACCAAAGGAAATCATCATGTAAGTATTGTCCGTCTGTAAAGTTAGTTTTAACAGTTATTATTTTACTACATCTTGGTTCGACTCTGATTTTTTTTGCAGGATAATCAAAGTGAATTTGGATGTCGGCTGATGATGTGTGAAGCACTTTATTTTTCAGATCAATATTACTAGATAAAACTTTAAGAAGATCTAAACCTATTAAACCTTTATATTTAGGGTCAAAGTCAAAGAGTAAAAATTTATGAAATATATCCGAATTAAAAGCTGGTGGTAAAGGTAAATACGCAACATGCTCGTGCTTAGTAGTAGCATGGGCAGTTCTTACTTCAAACGGTTCATATTCAATACAATATTCAAGAATAGTTCCGAAAATAACATCAGGGGAAATCATAGATCTCGATGCACCAGTATCAATTAGAAATTTGCCATTAAACTCCGGTAATTCGATATAAGGAAGATGGTCTTTATCGTGATTATTTAATTTAATTACCTGGGGTCGTCTGCGCGCTCGTCCTGGGTAAAATTTTGATTGTCACTTACCTCTTGTTCAGCGTCAGAATTAACAGGTAAGTCATAAGGGGGTTGTTCCTCGTAACACTCGTAAGGCATGTAGTCCTCGTAGCCTGGTTGGTTATACTCCACGGCATACTGTTCATCAGGACTATAGAAGAGTTCTTCGGACACAAAATGAGGTTTTGGTTTACCTACCGATCTCATAGTCACGTCGGAGACACTGCGTGGTTGGTTGGCAGCTCTCTGAGGCATGTTAGGCTTATTACTAAAGTTACCTGGTCGGTTCTTCCATGGCAGAAGAGAGTTAATCAGCTGCTGTCTTTGTTGAGGTGACATATTATTTTGTTTCGGCGTATAATTAGGTGTTAGAAGGCGTTGCCAAGGTTGTCGGTTATTATCATAGTTAGGTTGGTTATTATGCGGCATTGGAGGGTTATTTAAATGTAATCTCTGTGGTATATTATTTGCTGGTCGGAATTGACTCGGGTTATAAAATTGAAAGTTATTTGGTTCCTTGAATTTTGCTTGCATATTATTATAATTATAATTCATATTACGATTAAAAGATAAGCGGGCCTCCTCTTGCCTAGCTGTAACTATCGCGGATTCTAACGAGGTTGGTTTGGCTATCCTAACTCCTATGGAAACATTAAAATCTAATTGATTAACGTACTGTTCTATAACCATATTTTCATAGTAACTTTTATCTGAATGTTTACCTATTGAATATAAAATATCAAGGATTTCCCTAAGACGTTTACCAAACGAATCAGCATCCTCCGATTTTAGGCGACGCATACGGGTTAACTCTTGCATAACCTGAATTTCGTTCCTAGGTTCCCCTAAGCGACGTAGTAACGCGCTTTTAATAGATTCCCATGAGACAAGTTTATCCTCATACGCAATGGCGTCTATAGCCTGTCCACTAAGCCTATTCTTAATAAGACACAATACAGCGGGGTGACTCCTAGACATATCATCCAGTAACGCTAGCAAGGTCTCTACCTCTCGTATATAGTAATTTAACGTCTTTGGGTTACCATCATATTTAGGCATTAAATCAGACACAACTTTAAAAGCAGCATCACAATCTTTAAGAGACATTTTGAGTTTTAAAAGTTACTTTAAGTATAGAAATAAACAAGTTTATATTATTTTAAAAACGAAAATAGAAAAAATGTTACTAATATTCACACAGAACACGAAGTATTCGCGATTTTAGCGTATAACAAACGTGTAAAGTAGTGTTATAGTAATATGAATGTATCTATCGAAAAATACACAGGAAAATAAAAAATACACACAAAAATACACACAAATATAAAAAAATACAACAGGAAATAGAGCAAGGAACTTGGAAGTTATTGAGCACTCACCAAAGCGTCCACTGCATCTCCTGCCGGGGTCTTGCACAGCAACAGGCTTCCCAATGCTCCGGGACTCCCGCGGATATCGCCCTTAGGTTCTTGATTATAAGATCGCAGTTTTACGACGATTGGAACCGTCTTCTCCAGAGAAAAAGAGTTTGATTCTTCCCTAAAGTACCGCGATCCTACCGACTGCGCCAGTTAAATTCGGGCGAACGAAAATTATGTTTTTAAAAACAATTTATTTAATCGCAAATTAATCAGAGTTACAATAATTATGTGTTTACTGAACAAATGCTAGTACAAGACTCCTTGAATTAAATAAAGAAATGCTATTGTCCGAATGGTGTGCAATTACAGTGAAATGCAGCGTCAGCGGGAAGAGGCTGCATTGTCATCGATAAACCTCGGTTACGCCGTGGTAACTCATTATACATAGTTTATCTTGTTATTTGTATGTATTGTTGAAAACAATCGGTACAATACCGGTAACTCCAATATGTTTCGTCTCTCAACTTTGCCTAATAATTTTATTAACTTTCCTTACGTTTTCTCGTCATACTTCTGTAACTTTCATGTTAATTAAAGTATTTTTAGACTTCATACATAAAACGATTCAAAACATTAAACAATTAATAACTGTAACTTTCCTTAATAAAATTAATTATTGTTGTTGAGCAGGTGGAACTAAATTATATGTTTGCTTGAGAAACTCATTCCGGTAGAGGTTTACAATCTAAACACCTACTTCAGTAACATTTATATGTGAAAAGCTGAATGTTTTACATAAAATTCGCTTCATTATAAAGTTTAATATACAGGCTGAATATTTCATGTGGGCCTGGATGGCCAAATCTGAAACTATGAGGAAAAACGTTCAAAGGAGTTTCGGGGCCGATTTTGATGAAAAATAAAACTGCAACATTAAAATCTGGGAAGTAATGACATACGACAAACTTAAGCTTTCCTTATGTCATTACTTCCCAGTATTTGATCTTTGTTAGCAACACTATCGATTATTGCAATAATACATAGTGAGATATTTTTGTTTAATCAATGGGTCCGATTTTTAGCCATGAATATTGAATAATGCTGTTTTAGTTTTCATGAAAATCGGCCCCGAAACTCCTTTTACCACTTTTTGCTATTACTCATAGTTTTCCAATTTGGCCATCCACGCACATTTGAAAAAATCACTCTGTATACAGTCAGCAATAAAGTATTAACATCATGATACAAAAACTTTTCGTAATATAGTAATTACATTAAAATATTTAGATTGCATCAAAATACCAAAGGCGAATTTTGAACATCACATTGTTTATTCGCTTGTACAAAAAAGCAGCTTTAGCGTTAAACCTGTTCAGTATGCCGGTTATTCAGTAAAGATATTTTGCAAGTGAAGATCCATTTCTCTGTAAAAAGTTAAGGTGCTTACCAAATTTGATCTAAAATCCTTCGAAAAGAATTTCGCGTTTGAGTAAAAAAGAAAACGTAATTTGGTATTACATAATTTACATTCACATCTTGAAATATCGGATTTCTAAAAAAAGTCCCATTCCCAAAATACTGATTCATAAGTACGCACGCGAGCAAAGTCACAGGCGGGTCGCTAGTATAAAATATAACACTTTTATTTAAAAATTTTACTTAAATAAAACTGGCAAAAATAGTATAAAATTAAAAATGTGTCTTTTTATACTTATGTACACACGTAAGAATTTATACTTACTTATCTCTCACTGATAAGTATCTCTCGCTCGCACTCACGACCCAGCGCGCGCTATCTATTCAATGACGTACCTCTCGCTCGCAACCAAAATCCGCGCTAACATTAAAAACAACTCCATCGAATGCTGTGCGCCTAGTATCACGCACTTTCATCATGTCACTTTTTGGCTGCCACATTAAAAAAACACTCAAATTTTTTTCCAAATAATAAGAATTTATAATTTCAAAATTATCTTAAAAAATATAAATTGTCAATATAAAGTAATTGAAAAAAATATATAGCCCACCAAATATTAAACTGAATTCGTAATCGACAAAACAGAATGGCTGTGTGTGGACGTTCTACCCGGCTAAAAGTGCTGCCAGAAGGAAAACTTCATTTCATTTATACGCCTGAAACGGCTACAGAAACAAACGGATTGGTCTGAACAAATATTGTTTCATACGTCGAAAAAGCAGCTACGAGTTATCGGTGCAGTTTGTGTCATTGCTAAAGTGGTTTAATTTTCTCACAATATTATAGGAATAGTGCTCTGCCTACGGTTTTCCCGCGTTTTTCAGATAAATAAGTAGCTTATATCTTATACCATAGCATGGTCCACCTGTGTGCTAAATTTAATATAAAAAATCCGCTATCGATGGATAAAGAAGTCCGCAACGCTGGCCAAATTCGAATTGCTGACTATAACTTCTAGAATATTATGATAAACATTTTATTACACAGATTTTCTACATTTTCCTCAAGTAGTTCATTTTATAACTGAAAAATTAGATATGCGTTAAAGTTTCCGGATTCCCGCGAAATTTATTCTATCAACGTTTTTCTGCTTTAACAAAGAAATTGTTTCACTACGCTAAAAACTTTTCTGATGAGAATGTCAGATCAGTGTATGTATCAACGCACAGGCCAAACCCTTAGGGCTAGAAACTTAAAATTTCGCACAAGTATTCCTCTTATAACGTAGGCATCTACTAAGAAAGGATTTTTCAAAATTCAACCCCCAATGGGGTGAAATATAGGATAAATATAATAAGTATAATTTCCGCGTGCGAAGCTGCGGGCAACAGCTACTCGTAGTTAATAATAATTAGTATGAAGGTTTTCGCTGCTTTTTGACTCATGTATTTTTTTTACATGTTGCCGTATTCTTAGCCAAATAAAATTTTGAAGGATTATTGTAGTATTTTTTAAGATAGTTTGTAGAAAAAGTGAAATATTTTTTTACATTCACTGAAAGTTAATGTAAACATTTAATTTTCTAAAAAATAAATACTTTATCTGTGTTATTTCCATTTCGATAAGTCGATGGTTTACAGCGATTATATAATACAAATAGCCTACTAATGAGCTAGTTTGAAGACAAAAATCACGAGCTTAGACCTAACAGTTAGGCTGTATTTTCAGGTTTTCTCAAGGAATCGGATTTCTTCAAAAAGTCACAAATTCCCAAATATCAGCTGAACCAATGAATATTGCTGAACATACATGGGAGTTAAATGGTAGATATTGAGGTCACCCACTCCTGGATACAGCCTGTATAGATTATAGGAAAACTATACTTGGCAAAAATTCTGCAATCACATGAATATGTGATCGAAGTAGACTAATAACAATGGATTTCCGCAAAGTAACGCCTCCTGCTATTATGATGTTATACTCTCTTGGATAATTCTGCAATTAACATAATTTCTGCACTTAAAGTATATGTACACCTACATTTGCTTACCTCCTACTTTAAGAAGTGTGTCCAAACAATTCTCTCGAGAGCTAACACACATGCGGCTTCTTTACTCCTTTGTAAAGGACAGGTTCCAAAGAAACTTGGTCACAAACTGCGTGTCTCTTGCGTAACTTAAAGTTGGGCCTAGTATAGAATTCTATTAGTGTTACTAATTTTCAAACCCTAAAATCTTCTAGTCAGAAGAGTGAGAGCGAAAACATAAGAACCCATCCAGGATACGATAACACTGAGTGACATCACTTAACGCACATATCCGTTTCCTACGTGCAGACAGTATTAGTCATGGCCCTTATAACGCAGGACTTACACTCCTGCCTACACTATAAACATTGAGGGTCATAGCTATAAACCGTGCTTAGGCTTTGCTTAGACTTAAAATAATCCGAACAAAAATAATATTCTAAAATCAACTTTAAAATAAGCCGTTTTATGACTTTTTAAGTTTTTCTCATTTTCAAATAGGAACCTGAACAAAAAAATATTGATCAAAAATCAAAAATGTCGTTTTAAATTACTTTTTAATTTTGAACTTTTATTGAAGTCAATAAAAGGAGAAGTTTCTCTATTTGACTGCATTTTTTTGTGTGTTACCTCATAACATTTTAATGGGTGTACTGATTTTGATGATTATTTTTATTGTAAATTCGAAAGCTGGTGCTTGTCATGTAGTTCCATTTGAATTAGACCGAGATCTAATGATTCGTTTTTGAGTTATCCCTAATTTTGAAGTGTGTTACTTTGTTCACGTTGGCTACGGACCTCCTATTATTTATTATCATCAAATATCGGCACTAGAATAATGGACCAAAATTAACTTTAGTTAGTTACAATATCAGTTATCATCAATACAAGTAACAGTATCAGTTACAGATATACCCAGTACATTTGAATGTTCTCTGAGCAAAGTCCAAATCTAAGTTCGCTTTATAGATATCACCCTGAGAGATACGAGCATGTTGGCTCTTAGTAGGTGCTTTATTAGCGGCTTACAGTTGAGGAAGCTTTGAGAATACTTGGCTCGGCTTTAGGAGTTGCAATTTTGGGAGGTTAAAGGTGAATTTCAGCATTATGATCTCAGATCAATAAAGGTATATAACTCACCGCCTTGTATTTGAGTTTAGTCGAAATACCAAGCCGGTCTGCGCAATTTGTATATTTACATGCTATCATGCAAACTAAGCCAAGCTGAAACCAAGTACCTAGTTACTACCTCGACAGGAACTGGCTTGGTTTAAACGTATGTATGTGCGTGATTTGCGTAGAACAGTCAATAGTTGTAAGATTGAAAAAAAATATGCTATATTTATTTCATAACTAAAACTATTGCCATCTAGAGGTATCTTACACACATAATAATATGTACGTATCATCCTAGTGATCCATTAATGGAACAGTTACAATACTCAAAGTCCAAATCCCGCAATTTTTTATGTAGCTATCTTTATACATCTATCAATATTATCTGATCCGATTATTATCACAGTTCGGCTTGATTTTATACTTGGGATGATATGGACTAAATTACTTTCAAAACAATAGGATGATATTTTTTTCAGTTCAATTTCCAAAAGTCTTTTGTTCTGATATTATTTCAGGGCTAAGAAAGCTATTCTATTTTCAGGAAAACCCACTTTATTACAAGCGGCCGGCAAGAAATTTATGCAATTCAATTGACCGAAAATAGTCCGTGCGGGTCCGCTTCGCTTCAGCGAATAGACACGAAGAAACAATATTTTGTTAGCCAAATAGAACGATTTATGAAAGCTAAATGTATTTATTGCTTACTCCGTTACGTGTCCATTTTACTGAGGGTATCATAGATAGTTTCCTCTATACTACTAATATTATAAAAGCTAAAATATGTGAGAATGTTTTTTAACCTCTCACGCAAAAACTGCTCAATGGATTTTCATGAAATTTAACACACTTATAGACCATTATCTTGGCTAGGTTATATGGAAAACCCATATACCTAACCTATATGGATATTATCCTAGAAAACGCGAGAAATGCCGCGGGCACAT
This sequence comes from Thymelicus lineola, assembly GCA_963932265.1. Taxonomy (NCBI): domain Eukaryota; kingdom Metazoa; phylum Arthropoda; class Insecta; order Lepidoptera; family Hesperiidae; genus Thymelicus; species Thymelicus lineola. The sequence goes on from OZ010704.1 coordinate 6,044,446, forward strand.
TGCTAGTTCTTTAATAAGTATGCTCCCGCTCCCGCTTTGCTTCAAAAAACCTATGACTATAGCATCCTTACCTGAACGATAAAATTACTTCTTATTTCTATCAGGTTCGATACAAAGTTCTTGTTTATCTCATTTTGTCATGAAAGCAATAACTTCCAAATCAATGTTTTCTTTTTATAGGTCTGAGTGTTAAGATGAGAGTCGATATATTTTACTTACGAGATAAACCCACAATAAGTAAAACATATTGCCTAATATTTCGGTCATAATATTGCTGGATCATCTCCCCATTTCTACTATCATAGTATAACTCCTCATTAAAAATGTAACATGCGCGCTCAACTTTCGGTGCAGCGTGAAAATGCAGAGATAATTCTAGAAAAACTATAAGCATAGCATTGCACAAAAAACTAATGAACTAATAACAATTATCTAAGGGATTATATATAAATAATGGTCTTAATGTTAGCTCAAATCAACCTTAATGTTAGCCGTTTTATATGACTTTTTTAATTACAAAGTGCCTATCATATTACTTCGTAATTTACTATAATTGTCTGGACAAAATCCAAGTTAAAATGCGCTTTACAGATCCCACACTAAGTTTACTAGCTTCTGAGCATAATAATCATTGAAAAGACGAAGACGACGATTATCCGTACAAGAACATCTTTAGCATACAAAGCTTTTGTATTTGTTATGAGACAAAGACTTTGAAAGTGTCGAAGTGATCGCTGTGTTATACTTGTAACAACTTAGTAGGAAGTATACTTTAAAACGTCGCTTTATCTGCAGTCCACATGTAGTTAAACATAAAATAATGTTGGAGAAAGAAAACAAAAAACCGAGCAAGTGCGTGTCAGGCCACGCGCAATGTAGGGTTCCGAAGTAGTAAGTTTATCGACTATTACTCATTAACTACTTATGTTAACATAGTTGTGATAGATTTTATTTTAAATGCATACGATGTAAAATATGACGTAAATATTAACATGTACTAATTTCACTCTCTTTTAGATAAATAGGTAATTCAGTTTACAGTACATTTTAGTATTTTTATACTTTAAGCTATTTGGAAAATAACGTCATGCAGCTTCTAAAATTGGAGGATAACCATTATGCTCTTCACGATAATTAAATAACCTTAATATATTTTTTCTCATATAATCTTTTACCGTTATTCTAGGATCTTTCTTCACATTTCTTAAATGACTTCATAAATAAGGAGATTCTCTATTCGATTTTATATTTTTATGTTTGTTACATCAGAACTCTGTCGTTTATCAACTGATATGGTTTTTGTTCCAATATGGCCCCATATTTATCTAGTTCTAATGTAGTTCTGATGCTGGGATTCAGGAGGAGTTGATGGAACTCCACAATTAATCTTGAAGACCGTTTCTTTTCTGTAAAGTCAGTAAAGTAAAATGTTGTCCTTCTTAAATTTAATGATTTTGAGTTACGTCGCTATTCCATCATAATATTACGCAAATAAGTTTCAACGTACATTTATTTGTAACGTGTTTCAGAGCTTAAAATACTTAACGTTGCCAGCATGACCGTTGAATGCACTGAATTATAGTTCGTATTTCTATAACGAAACATGCCATTTTCGTGGGGAGGTGCAAAATGAGGTAAGATTATTCAAGCTAGTTTTAATGCATGTTGCTACCGCTAAAGCTACGCAATGATATATAGGTCGTCGGAGTTTCTAGAGTTCTAACTCGTTTATATATGTCAGTTTGTTCATCATGTTGCTTTGATGTTTTTGGAATAGTCTTTTAATTCAACAAAACTATAAATATTTAAAATCAGATTGGAGGGTTATTAGAATGATCACAGTATTCAAAAAATTTAATGTATTGGGCTGTCAAAACTTGTCCCATGGCCCTGAAAAACTTGTACCGTTACTGACAAGAACTGGTGTCAAATAAATGTATAATATGTTTGATAAACTACACATGACACAGGAAAACTTTTTTTTTTAGACAAGTAAGTTAATGCTTGACCACAATCTCACCTGATGGTAAGTAGAAATATGGTCCGACCTAATGTGTGTGATTGTGAATTATTGTTCTTGCATAATCGATCCAGATTAGGATTAATAAATATTGACATTAACGTAAATCACTTATTTTCTTACTTATGGTTTACAGCAAAATTGTATCAGAAAATGATAGTTCTTGTGATAAATAAATAAATAAAAAACAATTAATGTTTGGTTTCGTCAACAATAACAAATGTTGTATTATTTTGTTTATAATTTACAGGCTTAGAATAAGGAATAAACTTTACAGGTAGTTTATCATGCATAGTTGACTACCTTTGTAACAGCAAAAAGCAATTAAAATGTTACCCATCATATTTGCCACTATACATCCGCCACGTCAAATCCTTTGACACCAAATATAAATACAGTGTTCATTTATTTAAACTTATCCATCCATTTATAACCTGCCAGCATACCTTTGCGAGGACTATATGTTATGAATAAAAAATCTTTTAACACTATGAAGCTAAAAAATAATATTGACGATGCAATAATAAAGTAATAAAAATAGTAGATTTATTGACTGTTAAACTAGCGAATGTAAGTTATATTATAGCACATACAAATAACTTCACTACAGCGATTTGGAGATTATAATATATATATCGCATTGTTTGTACGTAGGTACTTAGTTTAAAGATAGCTCTTTTCTGTACCATAAAATGGATTATACTCGTATGGTCAAAAACGCAAAAAGTCAACATTATCTTACCAATACGCTTTAGAACGTTTCTTCTTTGGCATGCCACAGTCAGGTGCCATAAGATGTAACAGTTCCATAGTGTTACATACATACGAAGTATAATGTTATACAAAATAAACAAGCCTAGCAGTTTAAACGCAGTAAACTGTCTTATTTATCTAACAACATAAGCAGCCCTCGCAAGTTTAGCGGAGTATATGCGAACCCTAGTAAAGTTTACTATCCAAGTTCATCCCTAAAATGTTTAATGTCGCAAGCGACGTTAAGAGTTTAGGTGACTTAAGTTTTTTTTGTACTTTAGCTTCTTTCATCTAATCCAGTGAATTCATTCTTGTGGTGCACATTTTTAAGTTTCCGTAGTCAATACGGTTTTATAGTTTCGTCAAGTCTGTCTGTTTCTTTTTGAACCGACTTCAAAAAAAGGAGGAGGTTCTCAATTCGACTGTATTTTTTATGTTTGTTACCTCAGAACTTTAGACTGGGTGAACCGATTTTGACGATTCTTATTTTAGTCGAAAGTTGGGGTTTTTCGTGTGGTCCCACATAAATTTGAGCAAGATTTGACAATGGAATCCATGTCAAAAGCATATAAGTCTTAAATTTGCATTAAGTATGTGCGCGATAAATGGACGATAACTCAATATCACGTCAACCGATTTCGATGATTCTTTTTTTTTATTGGATTTACTTCATTTGAAGTCGGTTCTTTTTTGTTAAAATTTTAGATTATTGCTGTTCATTTTTAAGGTTCTAAGTAATTAGATAGATACAGCTGAACACTAATGAAACTTTTAGTAAATGTTTTGTTGGTTTTTCACCCGTAATGAAAGCCATAACAGGATTTCGTTTTAGTATCCAGATAAATAATACGGCACTCGAGTCTACATCTTTATTTTATATCTCTGTATAAACGTATGATACTTATCTTGAGGGGAATTTTCTACTCCATGAAAACTGGTGACGTAATATATTGTAAAACCGTTCGTACACGTTGTATGTTTAGATTTTTATTTGATCATGTATTCCTTTATATCGGAAGTCGATCTGACTTAATAATAATAATAATATATTTTGCAAACACATACATACATGCACTGCACACAAATGAGACATAACGATTAACATTTGGGGTTTGAACATTTTTGTATGCATACTGAAAACGAAGTTATTTTGCTTTATTTTACTACGGTTTTAAACTCAAATATCTCAGAAAGTATATCACTTACGACATTCTATCACTGAATACTTTTTGATTGTAATCACATACTCCGTCATTTATCATAATATGAGATCAAAACATATTATTTTACATCACTGGCCGCCAAAACGAGGTTTTTTCAAAATGGCGGTACTTGTAGGTTTGTCAACAGAACTAGTTCCGCGTTCTGCACCAACTGAGAATCGAATCTGAGAACACTTGCAGGCAGAGTAACGCTACTCTATAGCTACTAACATTAATAAGGCATAGGGCTTATAACTTACGGCTTATCTGTAATGCCAGGGGGAGTAAAAAAATATGACTGAAAGTGATAAAACTTTTTCATCATCCATTCTTCACCTTAGCAACTGAGACATGTAAATTGTTGAAAAAAATATTTTATTCTCTAACAGTAAGTAATATTTAAGTGACAGTGTAACTCTTTTGTTTTATGGTTGTGTCTGACTGTCTTTTCTTCTGTATTTTGAAGCTTTGTAGAAAGTAATCACTCTCAATTAATTCAAGTCTATTTTTACTTCTGGCCATGTAATGAAAAATCATCGTACATACGTAAGAATTATAATAGATTGACAAAAAAGAGTTTACAATCAAAAGTATATTTGAAATTTGCTAATTTTTCCCTTCATATACTAAAATCAAAGGGCAATTAAGACACATTTAACGATACCTTAATAAATGAACATACAGGGAATCATAACCTTTCTGTCTTCGTCGAAGTCCGGTAAAAACTAAAGTGTGCGTCAACCTTAAGTTCCACTAGAAGATTCAAGTCAAGTGGTTATTAATGTAACCAGCTTAACGTCGGAAACCTCACACAGACTGGCCACTTGACCTAACAGCTTCGGTATAAGCCGCTTAACGTTTTAAAATGAAAGTTATTTTCAAGCTAAATGTATTATTATACATTATGTGTAAATATGATAAGTATTTTTTTATCGAGGGAAATTTTTTGAATGTTGTCTTTTGCGGGGACTGTTCTGAGGAATCTGTTATTGATGTGGTAGCCATTTTGCGCTTACACAATATGTCATATTGTGTTAGTTTTTTTCTAAAATAGTTATTTTCCTAAGAAGGTATGAAAGTATGGGATTCTTGCGCATTAATTACTTTGGTAGCCATTTTGCGCTAAAGTGGAGTTCATATGAAGTCTTTGTGTGAAATCAGTGGTGGTGAACAATAGATTTTTCTGTAATTATTTGTAAATGACATCTGTAAATATGTAATACATGCATGAAAGCAATAAATAAATACAAATACAAATATTCAACAAATTTCTTACTGATGTTATCAAAATTTCTGATTGAAATTGCGATGAACCTGAAGTCTAGTTGTAGACACGTAGTTGCGATGTAAATGGTTCAAGTTCAATTCCTTTGGCACTCATTTATGAGCGAGATAAATTTCAATTATTTTAAAATTTCGTATCTACAGTTAGTGGAGTCCCGTTAGGTTTTAAGCTTAGGAATAAGAAATCTCTTCTACCATTATCCTTAGATTTTCGTTAAAAATTAGTATTCATTAAGACAATAATTAAAAAAACAACAGCAGCACATTGAAGTAGCGTATAGAACAGACACCCCGAACACCATGTATGTCCCAATGCATTGGCGCCACGTGGCTTCAATCTTCAATGGATTCGTTCGATTTTGAAAGGAGTTATTAATTATAATTAATTTAATACTGCAGCATAAAGATCGGTAAATTTTTAAGTACTTTGTCTACATAGCTTGATTGCTAACGGAACTCTACTCTAAAAACTCGCTTCAAGGCATAATATCTTCATCATCTAAGTAAGAAAGTACCTCATTGTTATCCTTATCTTTGTATTTATAACTTGACTATGCAGTAAATGAGATGCCGACGTATTTTCGAATATTCGCTACTCAGATTGCATTGCATTTTCCTAGCTATGATCAAAGTGCTTTGTTGATTATTTCTTAGCCTATCTTTTTCTTTGTAGAAGATTGTACTTTATAAACTGCAAAAATAACGTTTTATTATTCGCAAGAATATTCTGTTAATTCCATTTTATTCAAGTAAATTTTTAGAAGGAAATAATATTTTCAAACGCGGAATTTAGACCTAAATTAATTTGAGTGTTCCAAAAAATCTTAAAAAGTTTCTCAATATTTGATTTCTTGTTTGAGTTTGTACAAAAGTACTCCGATTCCATTTTATAGCCGTTGACATGAATTAAATAATTCAAAAAACTGTTTTAAAATTTATTGACTTAAAATTTTTAGAGGGTGAAATTTATGATTTACACAACAAGCAAAATTGAATTCGTTACGATTTTATTTACATGCAGCACCTCTCTTATCCAGCTTAACCGTATCGCTTAACTTAAGCCATCTGCCTATTCAAGTTTCATAATAAAAAGCAAATATTATAAATCTATCCGCGTAACCTAATAGCTAGGAACAAAAAATCTTGACCCTTTCCTAAGCCATAATCCAGCCAAGTTTCTCTAATCGCGAGTTTTACATCTCATTAAGCCCTTTTTATGATTCCGGAGGTATTTTAAAAGAGTTTTTCTCAAACAGGTGTTGTTTATAGGAACCGTTTTTGCGAACTGTCCGAAACAAGCGTGGTTTAAAAATACGAAGTTGTTTCTGTAAAAGAAACATTTGTTTCCAATAGGTTTAAAAATATTTTATCTACATAATTTTGTACTAGCTGCCTCTAATGGCAATACATCCGATCCGTGGCATCTCCAGACATAAATGTAATGTAACGGATTTTGATTTTGAGTAAATACTTAATTAGTAACTTACATTAAAACTTTGTCTCATGCGAGGGTGTAGATCCTCCACAAGTATCAGGTAAGACTCTCCGGGCAGGGTAGGTAGGTATAGTTATTGAGACACAACTCCGATTCTCCATTATATTGCAACTATTTGATACATAACACAATTACTGTGCAATTAAAAACTGTATAAAAAAGTAATATAAAAATAATAACGTACTTTATAAATTTCCGAAGCTCCCATTATCAATGATGGAATCCCAGCTGACAGATGCCTTTTTGTGAAAAAACAGTTGTCAGAATTTAAAAATTTAGAAGAAAATGCATCTGCCAGCCAAGGAATATTGAACGAGGTATTATTACACCTCGTTACACTCATATAATTAGGTCAACATGAGAGATGCAAGGACGAGTAACCAGCTAATAAAATAAATATGATTTGGTTGGACCAAAAACAAAAATCCTAAGGACATTATAATTTTGTGACTATTTGAAAGTTTCTGTTTTAAATCAACAAAATCGAGTTCCTGTATCTGTATACGCGTCTACGATTCCTTGTCGTCGGTAGACTTTACACCTACTTTGATCCTTAGTAAGCATTCAAAGCCCCCTCTAACATTTAACATTGTAAAGCGCCTCTATACCGCCCATACAATACGTTGCCTCTCAACTAGAGAAGTGAACACAATAAGTCTGGGCGTCTGACTCCTTATAAGAGAAAGATGTACTCTGTAGCTGACTGAGCACAAAAAATGAACTGTCTACAAAACATCTCATCAGGATTATAGACGTATGTTTACTCTATATACTTTTATAATGTATCAAGAAAGCATAGTCATATTTTTACAATACTAGTCCTCCATAGATTTTACGCAGATATTTTGAGGCAACTGCTCTAAAAATACTTTTTAGATTTTAATTCTGTCGAATGGTGTAACAGTACTCTATGAATTATGATCACTTTTGAATGTGTCTAAGTATGGAATATATGACAAAAGATTTCAATTTTCAGTTTTTAATTCCAAAAATCTCAAATAAATAAAAACCTAGAGGTGTATTTGAAAAATAAAGATGTTTCTAAAGTATACAAGCAGTGTGCAAATTACATCACGACATATTAATAAAATTTATAAAACACACGTAACAGTAATAAAGTTAATATTAAATGTTATAAAAAGTTAATATTAAATTAATACCCTACACCAAAACTCTGTCATCTATCACCTGATTTAGAAAAATTTTTATTTGAATTTAGGGACCTTATCCTTAACTATTATAGGTATAAAAATGGTGATTTTGATATAGGTTTTTCTTTCAAGTCTTTTTTTTACTTAAATTTATATTTTCTGATTATATGTATTGGAGTTGCAATAATTGCAAGAGGTTGCTGACTTTGAAATGACTTTAACCTGAAGGTTTAGTTATGGGATTCCTACAATATGCTCTTATACCTAACATGTTCCATGACGATATGCCACTCAAAACAAAGAAACTCTATTTTTATGGTTCCGAACGAAAAAACGAAAAACGGAACCCTTATAGGATCACTCGTGCCTTCACAGGCAATTTTCTCCGAAACTACTAGACGAATTAAGTAGAAATTTGGTATTCATGTGCTTTTTGTGACGGAAAGACTAAGGTATAAAGAAAACAAATGAATTCCGAAATAAATCAAAATAAAAAAAAAAAAACATTTTTTTAAATCTTATCGTGTGGCATGTCAAATCAAGGGCTTAGGCAGCTTTTCTACCAGAGATGTGCTATGTTACGTTGCTATGGATGCGTTTGATATCCACCAATCATATTCATTGGTAAAAATCAATCAATTAATTGAACCAATCATATTTATTGGATTTCACATCTTCGCAGCATAGCTGCATAGCACATCTCTGGTGGAAAAGTACCCTTATTGTGAAGGACTCAAATATATTTTTGTTCTACAAAGGATAGTTTTAAAGTTATTCAAGGAAAAACAAAAATTAAAGAGGAAAATTGACATTACAAATACTCACTACCTAACGAGTATAAAAACTATTATAAAATTTCTAAGCTTCCATTTTAATTTTCTCGTGCCTCGTTTTTTAGCTCGCTTAGTAGAGGAAATGTTTGAAATCACTAAAACTCGTGTAATTACTGAACCTTTGATACCCGCAGTCAGTTTGTTATTCAAAAAGTGTGAACGCAACAACAACAAAAATATCGCCTAACCCTAATTTCATGACCAAATTTTCTGTCATCCGGAGCAAAAAGGGGTCGTGTGCCCTGCCTTAAAATTAAGGGGATCCTGCCAAAAACCCACATTACAAGCTCAGCTGATGTTGTCGCAGCCCGAATAATTTCTTAATCAAGTCACCTTTGTTTACGCTAATTGTGTTATTTGCGATTCTATTTGGGCTCAGCGGCAAACAGAATTCTAAAAAACATGGCTTCTCGTAATGTGTTTGCAAACATACATTTAACTTTGTCAGTTTAATGTATCCTTTAATTGCTTCCAGATTTGTGCGAGATAAATATACCAAAATTACCTTACGTTGTAGCTTTACCTACCTTACTTTTACGAATGTTTCTTTAAATTATTGATTTTGTTGACTCGAGTAAACGTCATGTTTATAAATCTTTATTTTATCAATAATTAGTTATAAGTCTTTTCGCGAACGTATTTATTAAGTGACATTAGAAAAAATCTGTAGTAAAGCAATATGACGCTATTGCGTAGCTTGTGGATGAGGTTGACTTGATGATGGAAAAGTCCTCTTTGGGGTATAAGGTGCCTTCCATTCTTATAGTCCTTCGTCCAAGCCTACCCCTGCTCATGGTGTCTTACCCTCCAATCCAAAAAATGATGAAGGTTATGACGAGGGTTTTCTACAGCTGTTGGAGGTCACTGATTTCTGCGAGATTTTTTTAAACTGTTCTATGTCAAATTCTCTAAATGCGTTTGAATTATCTCTTGTCAAAAAAAATTGTTAATATTTTTTTAAATTAGGAAGATTTGGATAAATTTCTTTTAAAAAACGCCAAGGTATAATATTTATATGTATATTTTCTTTTCTTTCCAGGTACAGCACATTACGGAGAAGACAGTGTAGGCTCATTTCCATACTTCGAATACAACGTACCACGGAATGTCACAACGGTAGTCGGACAAACCGCATTCCTGCATTGTAGGGTTGAACAACTTGGAGATAAAGCTGTGAGTATCTTGTTACTAACTTTCTTTCACCTTTTCTTGTTAGTGTTTCACTGAATATATTATAGAATGGTTTTATTAATTCATTCATATTATTAGTGCTGACGATTTACCTGATGGGAAGTGGTTATGTGGCCCATCGACATCAGTGACATCAAAGGAATCACTGATGTGATGAGTCAGGCCCCAAACAATTCATTGTGTTCCGGCTGAAGAATTGAGAGCCAGTTTTTTCTTTCCTTTAATAGGGATGTTGACACAAATTATAAATTAATATAAGTTTATGTCTAAAATATTAGTGGTAACATTTAAAGGCCTAAAATATGATTATTTTATTGAAATCAATCACAATAAATTAAATATCATTAATTTAAAATGTTAAAAATTCTACTCACTGGAACGCCAACGCTGATACGCCATTTTGAGAATATGACGTCATTGGAACAATTTTATATGGAAATTCATCAAACTCAGTAGACAGATAGTATTGAATATAGTTTAGTGACGTCACGTGACATTTTTGGTGAGAAATTTGATAATGATTTTTATTTATCAATTTTTGTTTTTAAATTGAAGATTATTATTTTTATAATATTTTTATGTGAATATTGAGGTTCTATCTATAAAATAAAATTGAATCCTAAAATTAGTCAACATCCCTATTAATTTCTTGGTCAGCAACGCATTAGTATCTTAGTTATCAGTAATAACTAAGATGTAGCTAATGTCTATGGGCAATGATGTCCTATTACCTTTTGTTGCGTTGTCTGTTAGTTGGTCTGTATTCAAATAAAAAGGTATATGTAGTATTCGTCACGCTCCAAGTCCCCCATAGTTGTATCATCCTTGTTTCTACGTTAAGAATATATTCTCTATTTTCGCCTTGTTTTTCATTCACCCTTCACGAAATAAGGGGAAAGATATAAATGATAAATACTGGTATTTATAAAAGTATACGAACAATGGTTTCCACACACTATTGGGCTTTTGGAAACAAAGCTTTGTGCTCTCAGTATTCGTTCACTTTGACCACAGTTAGCTGTTTTTTCCTAATACTTTTTTGTATATTTGGAAAATATTTGTGTATTTTTTCTTCTATTATGTAGACCTAGGATTAGGTAACAAGCCTTCTTTTAGAATTTGTATGTACTTCTATGCTATCAAAAAATGCAATTTTCTTTCTATGACTCTTTCTAATGTCTTCATGGGCGACATTGGTCATTTGCCAACATTTGGTCGTTTTTTCGCTATCTACACAAAAATATAACAATTAATGTTTTTAAAAAAAATTAAATGATGTTATAGGGAAAAATGTTCTTTTCTAAATCTGCGTCAAGTCAAACTTCATTTCCTTTCAACGTATTACAGGAGAAGATTAATTACATCAAAGATGATAATAAAAATGCTATGAAGGTACATAATTTTATCATTAGAAAAACAATCAAATTGACATTTACTGAAATAAATGCATTAAAAATAGTCTCTAGTATACACAATCTAAATACCAAAATAACAACCGACAGACTAAAACCGAATAAGAAGCTGAATGATAATTATTTTAAAAATCGCCCTAACGAATTTACCTCAGTTCCCCATGGATTTTATCATCAAAACTGAAGTTTAATAGATATGGCTTGATTTAGAAGTAAGTCAATGAATGCTAAAGTAACAAAAATAAATCAAGAAAAAGTAAATGTGTGTATGTAGTGTTTTACAAAAAATGTCTTATTTTTTCGTATTACATCAAAGCTGACATTTTCTTGTCGTTATTTTATGCCTCTTTTGATATTTTCACAGTTTTTAATTTGTTTAGCATTTTTGCGGTGTAACATTTGTGCAGCTATCTTTTATGGGGCTCGGTGTACGCTTTTATAATAAAATACCCAAGCTAATTCATGATCTACCAACTAAAACGTTCAAGCGGCATGTGAAAGCACTGCTTGTAGGCAAAAATTACTACCGTCTAGACGATTATATAAATTACAAAAATGCCTGGAAATAGATTTAAAGCTTCCTGACTCGCGTAGGTTAGAAGACTATTTTGTAAAATTATGTACCTCTGTTTTATTTTAAAAGATGTGCTGAGGAGTTTCTTTGCAGCTTTTCTTCTTCTCCATGACAAAGCTCGCCATCACCCTGGGTTGACTGGTAGAGAATGCCACTAGGCATTAAGTCCGCCCATGTATAACCTGTTCATAGGTGTTACAAAAAGAATAAATAAATAAATAAAGCTCATTTCCGAAAGCTGGTAGGTATATATTATTATGTACTTGCATAATAAGTGTATCTATGATACCTACATGAATAAATAACTTAGAATTTGAATTTGACATAATTGTCAGGTTTGACTACTGTTGCCGGTAAATTTCGTTCCAAATTGTGGCACCGCGCGTTATTGCGAATTTAAAGCGAGAAGCTAATTTCTCATTAGTTATATGGCTAGTATTGCATCCCATAGCTAATGCTGGCGATTAATCAATCCAGCGAAAATCCGGCGGTAACAGGTAGATTGACATTTGAGTACGTAATCAATTCGGTAATCCGTTGAAATAACAGTTTCAGTTCTCCTGACTGAATAATTTAGAATAGTAGTGTTGGCATTATTGCGTATAATTACGTTATGATTTTCCTTTTTTTCTTCCTTATTTGTTATTCTTTCTTTTGTCATTTTAAAATAACTTTGATGTAACAATTTGCGTTTTTATTTATAGTGTTTATTTTTTAAATCGTTACTGAGGTTATGTGATTCTTTTTTTCGATGACAATGATTATTTGCATAAAATTTATCAGCCAAAATATAAAATTTGATGTAGCATCATTTGAAAATGTAATGAAAGGAGGTGGCCAACATCTGTATGGGCATTTGCCCCACTTGTGAAACATAATGTACACATTTTAATTTTAGCTTACATTAAAGCTTACAATATCTACTTTGATAATTTCGTCAATAAAAATCTTCAGAACTTGGGATTCTCCTTTTACAGGCAGTTTTAGCTTTTGTAGTTTGACATTATGCAAAACGTAAGTAATCGTGGAAAAATGTTTTAAAGAGAGATTTTATATTAAATAAATATTATTTATCTTTTAGATAATTCATTTCATTATTTTTTTATTTAATTATGATTTTATGACCTTATACTTACAAAAAAGTACCAGCAGTACCAGTACCTATCTGGAAATATTCACAAGCAAATTCAATATAAATAAAACTGCATATTGATATTATATTAAGTGTATAATTATAAACATTTAGGTACACATATTATGTAAAAATTGAGGAATAAAATAAAACAATGGTATCAAACAAGGCAAATAAGGTAATGCATTTAATTGTTCTCTATTCGAGATTAGCAGTGATTAATATTTTATGAAGCAAATGTCACTCATTTGAATATAAATGAATTTCGCATACTCAAGCATGGACAGGTACGTAATAGCGATACTATTTTATCAAAATCCTCTTAATAAATGTTGGTATTAAATACGACGTTCCTGCGCATTCTCTATAATACAATGACGTAAAGTATTAGATAATACAGTGGTAACTGCTGAACTGCATGTGGAAAGCTGTTGGGGTAAAATAGGCTGTAAAACTGGAGGTTTGGGAATATTATGTTGCTCTTCAGGAACTTCAGGCACTGATATCAGTGGCACATTTCTTTGCAATACCAACTAATTGCCTTTCTGCACGAGCAAAACACGTAAGACATGGCAGGTTATTTCGCCAGCTCAAACCCTTAAACAAAGATAATTAATAACGTTAGGGCTTGAAGTACAAAACAATCACGGATATATTTTTTAAACTTTTTTGAACTTTAGGGATTTTTTATATTTATTTATTTTACAATTTCTAGCATAAGTTTTTGGTCGAAGGAAAAATCGTAGGGAACCCAACATATTCCGAGAGATTTTTATATGTACTACAACTCAATGTTGGTTCACTTTGATATTAATTAAATTCATATCCATATTAATAAAATGATGATAAATAGATGATACCTGATGCTCAGCATTCCAATAATTAATAGTTTGGGTATTGTGGTTACATGGGTCCAGTACGTGATATCTCAATCTTCTAACTCAGCGACCACAGCCTTTCAAATCAATATGTGGCCCAACTGCCGTCTTGTTCCGTCAGTTTGATCATTTAGTAATAAGAAACATGAATGGCAAATTGTTGCATTAGCTATTAGTAGTATTATTATATTATATATGTACAATTATTTCTTCTGTGCTAATAGCTGAAATTAAAAATTATAATAATTATAAAATAGAAACAAAAAATGTTAAGAGCCTATTATACACATTATTTTCTAACCGTAGAAATAGCGAGATATTCTAAGAGTAATAATATAATAATTGCAAAAAAAAATAGTAATATTGTACATTGCCGCGTGAACCTAGTCTTAGCTGTAAGCACTACTTACTTAATAGTAAATAAAAATGCCATACCTGTACAGTACTGCAGTGATCCATTCTACCAATATGGATTGAAGGTTTCTTGCTAGCGAAGATATTGAGTGACGCGCCATGCACTCAATATCAACCGCGCATTTAATGCACCTCACGGCAAAAAATCAAATAGGTACAATTATTATTTTGCAGAAATCAAACTCAAAAATCAAATGGCAATATAGCAGACATTTGCATTTCTGTCAGCCAATTGTCAACCTCCAGTGACAGCAATGGAGGAAGTAGAAGATCAAGTGTATACAATACAACTTATTTTTATTGTTAATTTATTATAACTACTAATGGCGGAGTTCAGAAGAAAATTAAAATTCTAGTTATGTTATAATAAATGGATAACATGTCTTATCAGAGGACTAAAACCGTGTACAAATGAGAGTATTTTAACTGTTTCCGGGGTATATGTTGGCCACATCCTTTGCTAATTATTTCATATTCACGTAAAAGTTTAGGAAATAATTAAAAAGTTTATTTAAACAACGCCATAGCTGCGTTTGCTAGCATCAGATTGCATTAAAATAATTAATAATTAACGAGAATTAACACAGTGCATTAATGTATCTTATAATAAATTAATGATTAACTACATGACATTAATTTATAATTCATAAATGACGTACAATGACAAAACTTTGAACCATGTACGAGTATAATAAACATTGTTACAACTTGAGTTTCTGAAGTATTTGCTTACAACTACAAACTTAAATACTTGTAGGTACATGCAAACAAAAAGCGTGTAAATATCTCGTACAACGTACCTATCTATGTAAGTAACAGATTAAATATTTTGTGGAATTTGTAGAGTGACTTGAATGACAATTAAGCTAATGAATAAAATTAATTGTAGACATGCAAATAGTAGAATTGTCTGTTTGTATAGGTTTCTATACAATGTTACTGTAAAAACCCGAACTACGGTAAATTCGTTTACGATTACGTTAATTTATTTTTCTAAGGTTAAATATAAATTTGAATAAATTATGGTGTGTTCTGAACACATTGGGGGAATGTAGACTACCCATGAGTACGCGACTGTGCATCTAACACGTTTGGATGTCTATTTTTCAACATTTACCCTGTCTCTGTGGTAAGACCTAAGATTTACCGAGTGAATGATGTTAAAAGTTCGAAATGAACAATAATCACAGACCATTTCGGACTTTTACCATTAAAAGTTGGTAAATCTTAGGTTTTGCTGGTAAATCTTAAGATAAATCTTAAGAAAATTAAATATATATAAAACCAATTGTACACTCATACCCCCGCAGTACGATTCCCTATCTTGTCTTGCATGGACAATACAAACAAGAAATCACTATAACACCCATTAGAAGAACAAATATCTATGTCTTACCTACATACGAATTGAATCCGAGACCCCTCGTTTCCCAGGTAGTTTTACCACCAACTAGGATACGTAGTAAAGAAGCAATACAGACGAGCCTTCAAGTATCGCGCTGTTGTTATACAAAAAGTATAGACTGTGGGTTACGCTCCAACGTTTCATTGTTACAGGTATCATGGATAAGAAAAAGAGATCTGCACATCCTAACGGCTGGAATCCTAACATATACTTCAGATCAGAGGTTTCAGGTAAGAAAGTTTTAAGTAATTACTTGTAGAGGAACATGTATAGCCGCTTCTTCATTGAACGATACGAAAACGGACAAGAAGGTTTCTTTTTATTTTTTCATTTCATTTAACAACAGCCCTAGACTTAGTTTAGTTTTATTCCATCGAATTCAGTTAATAGCATTATATAACACCGCCTCTCTGATTACTGAAACAATTCCATTTCGAACAAACAGTGTGCTATATCAACATTTGCGTACTGTACTACTCAATCTAACATTCACCGGTTAAACTCCGAATCAAATCTTTATAATTTCGGACTTTTACCATTGAAATTGGTGAATTGTAGAATTTACTTACATCGGACATTCATAGTATGAAGTAGTCGAAAATAATTCGTTAAATAAAAATTCGTCAAATCACCAACAACCTCATAGTGGAAATTTATATTTATTGAATACAACATAGAAGTGAAAATGTTCTATTTGTATTTGTACCATAAAAATGTTTCTAAAATAGTTCCATTTACACGTAATAAGAATGGCATAACGCGCCTCCACGTTCGTTTCTAGGGGTCATGACAAACGAGCATGTTTTTCAGATGTGAATCGTGTAAAAACAATCGCGAAATTCTGTTTCATACAAAAGTCGCAACTCAATTTACGTCGCCGTGTGGTAAAAACAGGATTTTAGTATGAAACCGAATGCAGCGTAATGATGAGACCAAAAGAGCGTATTTTTTGAGCGAAAAATGAGTCACGTGCATTCGGTTTCATACTATAGTCCTGTTTGTACCACACGGCAACACAAAATAAGTTTGGACCTTGTGAAATTGACTCATTTCACTCACGCACACATCAAAAAATCTCTCACTCGTTTGACCTCACTCATATCGCAATTCATTTTTCGCGACTCAAAGCTCTTAAAAATACGTTCTTTTGCCCTCATTCTGAAATAGACAATCTCTGGCATCTAACATGATACACGTTGTCAGGCACGTTGCTTTGCCGTGTATGGCGTTACATTTCCGCTGTCTCTCTATTTTGTGATAAAAGTAACGTCATCCATTTTAATATCCATTCCCCAGGTAATAAGACCGGACAAGTCAGAGAACTGGACACTGCAGATCAAATTCCCGCAGGAACGAGACGCGGGAATTTACGAGTGTCAAGTGAATACAGAACCGAAGATGTCTCTTGCTTTCCAATTAAATGTTGTCGGTGAGTCTGTTATTAACAGTTTTGTTGTTTTAGTTATAATAATAATACGCCTTATTGTACACCACTACAAGGAGTGTAGAAAAGGAGACATTTTGAACAATAAGTAATACAACAATAGTGGTACAAAACAGTAGTTGGTAGTTATTAACAATTGTTTAACGTGGGTAGTATTAATTAGATAGGGTTAAGATTATACTTAATCTTTTTACATGTAGCAAATTGTTATGATGCTCCGGTATGATATTTACAAACTCGTTAAGTTTTGTTTCGTAATATGTTAAGCTTGACAAACATATATCCCAACAATGGGAAGTAGTGGCGTATTGTTTATAATGTTATATAGTAGATAAACGAGCAGACGTGCTATCTGATTCGTAGTCACTGACGCCTAAGATCAACCAAAGCAAGAGAAGCTGAACCCGAATTATTTCCGACTTCCACCGAAGCACGTATCTATACAATTTTTTTTTTACACAAATAATGCTTGACCACAATCCCATATAATAATTTATTATACTATAATAAAACTGAAAGTGTCTGTTTGTCTGTCTGTGCATCACATAAAAACCCTTGTACGGATTTCGATGAAAATTGGTAAAGTTGTTACTGATACCCTGGGTCATATTTTAAACAACTTTTTATCCATATATATAAACAATATTTTATATTTTTGTATATTAAAAATTGAATAAATTAAAACATAATTTCCGTATGCAAAGTTGTGTGCAACAGCTGGTATACAATATTTCGACAAGCGTCTTGGCTTGCGTTGACCGCTAGTACTTAAATTTCTTGAATGTTTCGGAGGGCACGTGAAGCCGTCGCGGCATCGGTCCCGGTTACTTTCGCAGCAATCAATCGCTAAGTCATGTCAGAGCGTGGTAGAGTATAATTCCTAAATTATAGGGAGAAACTAGTGCCCTGAAGTGGGTAATAAAAGGGTTAAAGACAGTCAATGACATTCACTACCAATTGGTACTTGAACTTTTCTCAGCTTTCGAACTTTAATTTATTTTAAATACACACTAGTCACAGAATTATCTAGATCTATTTGCTATTGTGCCATGCGCTCCCAAAGGTCGTTTAATATGCTAGTGTTATTAATTATGTATGTACTAAGTACCTAGGTTAACTAGGTTAAGTCTATTGTACACACTGATGGTAAGACAGTGAAGTAAGGAGTATTGTAGACTGTAGTACGCTTGGGTTAACATTTAGTGTTTGTTTCATTATTAGTGTTAATCGATTCATAAATAAAAAAGATATGTCAATTTTAAAATCTCATACATTATTCTAAGTATTTAGATATACTTAGGTTTACCATAACGAAGTGAGGGCAGTTTCTAGTCTATACTAATATTATAAAGAGGAAACTTTTGTATTTTTGTATGTTTGCAACGAATAAACTCAAAAACTACTGAACCGATTTTAAAAATTCTTTCGCCATTAGAATGCTACATTATTCCTGAGTAACATAGGCTATATTTATTATTAGAAAAAATTAGGGATCCTTCCTAAAACTTCAGTAACGTGAACCAAGGTGTAAAAAAATTATACATAATTTCCGCGTGCGAAGCTGCGGGCAACAGCTAGTTTGAAATAAATCAGTATAATTATTACTTTCTTGATAGTTAAGTATTTACTATATTGGAAACATTTTACTGTTAGTTGCATTTTTGAGTGACAATAATAACGATTATATTTTCGTCAAGATAAAGTGAAACCAAATATACTGTGAGTGACACAGTAACTTAATAATTCTTTTATTCAGTCTAAAGTGCTCTTGGATTATATTTCTTGGTCTCATTTCATTTCTTTTTTCTTTTTTTGTTGGTTAGAAGTTGTACGTTGAGATAAATGTATGTTACATTTTGATAATCTCGATTTTGAGAAATATACGCTTTGCTTTGAATAATCCATACATACTTATAGTACCTACATTCAAAAATATTATTCAAACCAAAATAATGCATCTTTTTTGCACGCTAATAATTTCAAAAATGCCAAAATGTTACTCACTTAGCATATTACATCAATGAAAACCACATCGAAATCGTTAAAGCGGTTACACAGAAAAACACAAAAATTCTAAAAATTATTGTTATGATATCTTTAGCTTTTATCAGATAATAGTTATTACTTTATTTCCAATATCTTCCATGTACATACACATACCAATTAACAATTTTATTATAGATATGCCAAGAGGGCGCTAAAATTAAGACAGTCGAATTAAGTCACATGTAGCGATTTCATTATGGGAGATGGCCAACATCTGTATGGGCATTTGCCCCACTCGTGAAACATAATGTACACATTTTAATTTTACCTTACATTAAAGCTTACAATATGTACTTTGATAATTTCGTCAATAAAAATCTTCAGAACTTGGGATTCTCCTTTTACAGGCAGTTTTAGCTTTTGTAGTTTGACATTCTGCAAAACATAAGTAATCGTGGAAAAATGTTTTAAAGAGAGATTTTATATTAAATAAATATTATTTATCTTTTAGATAATTCATTTCATTATTTTTTTAATTTAATTATGATTTTATGACCTTATACGTACAAAAAAGTACCAGCAGTACCAATACCTATCTGGAAATATTCACAAGCAAATTCAATATAAATAAAACTGCATATTGATATTATATTAAATGTATAATTATAAACATTTAGGTACACATATTTTGTAAAAATTGAGGAATAAAATAAAACAATGGTATCAAACAAGGCAAATAAGGTAATGCATTTACTTGTTCTCTATTCGGGATTAGCAGTGATTAATATTTTATGAAGCAAATGTCACTCATTTGAATATAAATGAATTTCGCAGACTCAAGCATGGACAGGTACGTAATAGCGATACTATTTTATCAAAATCCTCTTAATAAATGTTGGTATTTAAACACGACGTTCCTGCGCATTCTCTATAATACAATGACGTGAAGTATTAGATAATACAGTGGTAACTGCTGAACTGCATGTGGAAAGCTGTTGGGGTAAAATAGGCTGTAAAACTGGAGGTTTGGGAATATTATGTTGCTCTTCAGGAACTTCAGGCACTGATATCAGTGGCACATTTCTTTGCAATACCAACTAATTGCCTTTCTGCACCAGCAAAACACGTATGACATGACAGGTTATTTCGCCAGCTCGAACCCTTAAACAAAGATAATTAATAACGTTAGGGCTTGAAGTACAAAACAATCACGGATATATTTTTTAAACTTTTTTGAACTTTAGGGATCTTTTATATTTATTTATTTTACAATTTCTAGCATAAGTTTTTGGTCGAAGGAAAAATCGTAGGGAACCCAACATATTCCGAGAGATTTTTATATGTACTACAACTCAATGTTGGTTCACTTTGATATTAATTAAATTCATATCCATGTCTCCTATATGAGAAGAAGCCTTTGCCTTGAACTTAAATATTAATAAAATGATGATAAATAGATGATACCTGATGCTCAGCATTCCAATAATTTATAGTTTGGGTATTGTGGTTACATGGGTCCAGTACGTGATATCTCAATCTTCTAACTCAGCGACCACAGCCTTTCAAATCAGTATGTGGCCCAACTGCCGTCTTGTTCCGTCATTTTGATCATTTAGTAATAAGAAACATGAATGGCAAATTGTTGCATTAGCTATTAGTAGTACTATTATATTATATATGTACTATTATTTCTTCTGTGCTAGTAGCTGAAATTAAAAATTATAATAATTATAAAATAGAAACAAAAAATGTTAGGAGCCTATTATTCACATTATTTTCTAAACGTAGAAATAGCGAGATATAGCGAGATATTGCAAAAAAAATAGTAATATTGTACATTGCCGCGTGAACCTAGTCTTAGCTGTAAGCACTACTTACTTAATAGTAAATAAAAATGCCATACCTGTACTGCAGTGATCCATTCTACCAATATGGATTGAAGGTTTCTTGCTAGCGAAGATATTGAGTGACGCGCCATGCACTCAATATCAACCGCGCATTTAATGCACCTCACGGCAAAAAATCAAATACAATTATTATTTTGCAGAAATCAAACTCAAAAATCAAATGGAAATATAGCAGACATTTGCATTTCTGTCAGCCAATTGTCAACCTCCAGTGACAGCAATGGAGGAAGTAGAAGATCAAGTGTATTTAATACAACTTATTTTTATTGTTAATTTATTATAACTACTAATGGCGGAGTTCACAAGAATATTAAAATTCTAGTTATCTATACTAATATATAAAGAGGAAAGATTTGATTGTTTGCATTGAATAGGCTCCGAAACTACTGAACCGATTTGAAAAATTCTTACACTGTTGGAAAGCTACACTATCCCCGAGTAACATAGGCTATATTATATTTTCAAAAAAATTAGGGATCCTTAATAAAACTCCAATAATGTAACCCAAGGTGTAAAGAATAAAGAAGACCGAAGCAAAGCGAGGGCGGTTACTCGTGTTATAATAAATGGATAACATGTCTTTTCAGAGGACTAAAACCTTGTACAAATAAGAGTATTTTAACCGTTTCCGGGGTATATGTTGGCCACCTCCTTTGACAGCTTCCTTTGAATGATTCATTCAAAAGTTGTCATCAAAAACTGAACCTCGCTATGTATGAACATAACATATCTATAGTAAAATATCTTTGATACGTACTCATAAAATTGTCGAGCACGAATTTCATTGAATGAATTTTAAGAATCATTCTTGCCGTGCTCCGCTCCGAATATGATTCTCAATACTGCAAGCGGAATGTTCGATCAGTTGCGAGCGTGACTCTGATCCCCGTAATTAATGGAGATAAGTTTGAAAGGATAAAGTAGGTTATCCTTTTTGTCTTTGTGAACGGAGAACTTTAATCATTTCTTACTAGAACTTGAATTGAACACCGTTTTAAAGAAACTGGATTTTCAAATAATGATCTAAGTATTTATGGGGTACGAAACATACGGAATAAATAAAGGTTTATAGCATTGTTCGCACTTCGTCTGTATGTGTGTGTTTATATGTTGGTTTATTAAAAAGATTCAATATGACGTTTATGAAGTAATGACGAACATATAAGACTAATGTAAGTAAGTTATCTTTTAAATGAATTCTCTAAATTAAAACTTTTGGAGTGGTGAGTTAATTTAATCATTTAAGAATCGTAGATATTTCATTTATTTTAATTATAATTACTTTGATTAATAAGTAATAATATGAAATTGGATTTATGAACTACCCAATCAATACTATCATAAAGTTTCTTAAATTGCTTTTCAAAATTTCCAATCAATAAGTTAGATAGAATACAGCGTCATAGCTTCTATAACTGACGCAGCATTCAGTCACTAGACTACTTAAACGTATAACCGCTCCAGTTAAACCCGGCCAGTTGGATTTGACCACAGACTAACTGATCAAAACGCATCTCTATCGAAAACTTGTGGTCTTACCACACCCAAGGGGACATTTAAGTGTATAATTATAATAATTATATTTGTGGTGAATTGCGTAACGTATTGACACTATTGTGTCGATAAATGTATTGTAATTATTTGTAGCTATTTCCGAACTCTGACGTCACCGTGACGTCACAGTGTAATTATAAAACTTGTGTATCGCTAGATACCCATTTAGTTTGTAGAGTGACAATGTTAATTAAGATTGAGATGGGTAGGTAATAGTCACAGGTGTAAATGAGCGAACGAAAGGCGAAGATTTTTTTGTTTTAAGATAACAAGATTTTATCAATGATAATTCCAAAGTATTTCATTGTAATAAGAATAGTAGAATACTTTTGTGCGATACCCAAAGATGGAACCAGGTAGAATAAAATATAAATAATTAAGAGATATTGTTCTAATTATAATTTATCGTTATAAACCCTATCGAATTAGTACCCAATTCTGAATAAACACAGAATAAAATTAAACCTGAACAAGAACGAAAATCCTATTCTTAGTTTTGTTTATCAAACACATTACGAATTATGTACCTACCTAGTTATATTACGTAACGAAACGTTACATTTCAAACCAATGTATCATTGGAGTTTTCTCTGAATTACTATATATTTGTTATAAAAAAGATTTATTGCTGGCAGATAAATAATTATAATTAATAGCTTCCACAGGGCTGTTCTCACAAAACATTAATAATCTCAGTGAGAGAACGCACTTTGTACGACGAAATTGCCGGAAAGTTATCGTACACAAAAATATTCATTTCCGTTTTTTTCTTGCAAACATGCTTTTGTTTATATATTAAAATGAGAAAACTCCTATTAGATGCCTCATTCCGGATCCAAGGGCTCATATATGCGAAATAAAAGGCTTATTGTAGTATAAAGGCAATTTTTTTGGGAGGTATTAGGATAGATTCAGCTATTCCATTTTGTTGCTTCAGAATCGACTTACATTTTACTTTGCGTGAAAGTTTAGTACAGTTTCTCAATTAATTTTCTTCGCTTTTGTTTTTCTTAAAATGTAACATCATTGTTGTTTGTGTGTGTGGTAATAATTATTATCTTCCTTAATGCAACTGAGGGATTTTTATGATCGTGTTAATGCTTTTTTTCTCATTACTCCGTAATTTATCAACTAGCCTTTTTATTTGAAAAGGGTAATTTGGTATTAATACTTTCAAAATAGTTTCTTATTTGTTAGTATTTGTCAAAATTCAATTCTGTTGATGAGGATTATTTTTTATTTTAAGGGTTCCATACTCAAAAGGAACAAAACGTAAACCTTAAAGGATCACCTCAATATCCATAAAGAATGTTTGGTTAAATCAAAAGATGAATTTGAAAACCGAAATTATTTTGTTACATCACAAAAAAAACTTTTACTTATTTGCAGTTGGTAAATTAATCGCGACCTACATATTATGTCGATATACTATATCAAAGCCTGTTTTCCAACGCTTAAAAATAAAGCTTGTTACTCAATTTATTTTATGTACGAGCAATGTTTGTACGGAACCCTCGGTGCACAAGTCCGACTTTCACTTGACCGGTTTTTTTCCTTAATAGATGTCTGAATGAAATGTCATAATTTCTCACTTTCTGATTCCTGATTAATTGCTAAACATTTATTAATTTTATTAAAACTAATATTTTATTTGATGCTCTTTAATGTTCCTACTTAACATAAAAATTTCAACATTTTCTAATATAGGTATGTGGTGTTAAAAATTGTTACTTTACTTACAATCCCTGTATCCCGGGTGACATTAAAAATACCCATTCTAATGCAGTTAATCCGATTCTGAGATTACTGGATACAAACGCACTGATAAACATACAAAAGAATTGTTAGAGTATTATTTTGTTGCGATATATTTTATAGTTTGTCGGACATAAATGTGAAGACGTAGTCAAATTTTAATAAACTCTTTAAAAACAAATAATGAAAAACTTTTATCTGTTATATATAGAGTAACTGAACTCAGAATCACTTAACGGTTACTTAATTTTTTTTATAATACAGAATCACAATGTTAATTTTATACTAAGCAATAATTATAATATGTAACAGTTAAGTGACTCTGAGTGCGGCTGTAAGTTTATATGACATTTGCAGTAGTAGTTACAACTACTATGAATATGACATATAAGACAATTACAATTATCTTATATGTCATATTTTACCCCGTCTTACCCTACTTTATAAAAAGCGTTTCGCCCTATAAATTTTTAGGGTTTCGTACGAAAAAACGAAAAACGGAACTCTTATAGGATTACTCGTGCGTCTGGGCGACCGCCGTTCACAGCCAATTCACTCCGAAACTACTGGACCAAATTTTTTTGTGATCCAAAGATGAAGGTATAAAGTAAACACTGAATTTTGAAAAAAAATTGAAACTAAACAAAAACTGAATTTTGAACCGTATCGTGTGGTATGTCAAATCAAAGAGATTGTTGTAAGAATTTCAAATATATTTTTGATATAGTTCTATAATGGATAGTTTTAAAATAATTTAAGAAGGAACGAAAATTAAAGCCAAAAATTGACCATTCCCCTCATATCTCCGAATCTACTGACGCTAGAATTTTGAAAAAAAAAATACAGAGAATAGTTCTTTACTTAAATATTACAGGAAAACCTATAAGAACTCTATGGTCTTAAAAAAGCAGCAAAAATAAATCAAATTTATTTATTTATTTATTTATTTATTTAATACTTGTATTCACAGCATTATTATAGTTTAATGTTACTTATTACATATAATTTAGTCTTAAGCCAAATCGAATACATATTATGTAGGTATTGAGTATACTCGTAATACATATTTGGTTGGAGGGTTGAAGAAAGGAACATCAAATCAATTTAAGAACATACAAGGATGGGATACCAAAAACAATAGGTGAAGAGGTGTTGGGTGTGTAGTGTAGTGTGGTGTGGTGTGTAGTGTGTATGCGAGTGTGTGTGTATGTGTGCGTGCGTGTGCTTAGTGAGAATGCAAATAGAAAAATAACAGTAAATACATAATCAACGGAACCCTCTCCAAGCGAGTTTAACTCGCATTTGTCTAGTTTTTTATGTTTATTATTTATCCGAAGCACTATCTATGACTTCAGATATCTTTCAGTTTCAGTTTTTTTATCTGTGACTTTGTCCACAGAAGCGAAGGCGCACATACTGGGACCAGTGGACCTATATGTGAAGACCGGCAGTGCCCTCTCCCTCACATGCATCCTCAGTCAAGGCCCTCACGACCTTGGCACCATATTTTGGTATAAGGGTTCGTATCGATTTGATTTTCATTTTTCACTTTGTTTAATGGGATTTGCTATTGGTTTTCTAAGCAACGTAAAATAATAAAAAAAACAAACGCAAAATATAATGTAAAATCAACTAAAACATTGGTCATAGTTTTTCAACATCAAAAAAATTGAAAGCAATAAACCCTAAAGACAATTTAACCTAAAAACTCCTAACCATCAATAAAATTTTAATACTAAAAAAGGAATCATAACATGACAAAATATTTACTGAAAACTACGTAAGTAAATATGTATGGACAATTTTATGCAACATAAAACTCAAAGGCAATGCAGAGTGACTTTATTTTAATTATTCGACATGATTTTTTATCTAAAGAGCTGACGAATGAGCAGACGAGTTATTTACATGCGGCCAGTGTTTTGATAATTAATTAGTGATATCGTGTCGATAAATTGGAATTAAAAAGATAATTTAATCATAAATGTGAATATTTGTTACCACGTACGTTTACTTGTATGTGACGTACGTGTCCATGTAACTACTAAATCGATGTTGATAAAAAATAAAATCCAACTAAAATAAGTTGAACTGATTGATCTGATGTTTGATAATTATGTAGGTAAATTAAACCCTATGGGGTAAAGAGCTAGTATCGATTGAAACATAAGTTTTTAAGTTTTAGTTTTAAGCACACTAAGTATATCTTAATCGATAACAATTTGACACTAGTGACAATTACACTCCGGGCGTTCGAGTCGAGAAATAGCGGATGGCGGGGGCACGCTCCCACCCCTCACCTCAGACCTCGACTGCATTCAACTCGCGCGCCTACTGTAATTGAATGTAGACATCAATAACGCCAAATCCATCTCTGATGCGTTGCCAGTTAATTAATGGATGTGAGTCATCGGGTTTCCTGATTTTAAACCCCCAACGAAAACAAAGGGTTTTTATTAGTTTGACGTGTCTGTGTATTTATGTGTCTTTGTATCTTTGGATCTGTATGTCTGTCTGTGGCATCATAGCTCCTAAACGGATAAACCGATTTTGATCTAGTTTTTTTTTTGTTTGAAACGTAACTTAATCGAGAATGTTCTTAACTATGATAGTTTAAATAAAAATGTAGGGGGTTTTTAAATTTTAATTTAAGATAATTAAGTCACTCTTCCATAATGTGGGTGATATAAATGTCTCTGAAACTTACTTTTAGACCTAATTATTCCCAGCATAAATTATTTTCCCTAACTGTGCCACAAGGCCATTTAATATAAGCAAATTTTTTCACATTTACTTAATTTATTCTAAAAAGTGTACAACAAACGAAAAGTCTTACGTTTTACAAATCACAGTTTGCAAAATCGCTTGAATACTGTTCGTATAGAGATAAATAGTTTTAAGTAGTCGAATATTTCTTCGGTGCCGAAATTCTTACGAACGGCCTAAAAGAGCTTATACTTTCGCAAGATCGGAACACAGACAAATCGAATATTATTAGAGTTGGGATCTGAAGCAAAAGTTAACTCCAAAAAAGTCTCTAGACTCCTATTTAACGCTAACTTTGGGCAATATTCTATAATATTATATTTAGGGTTCCGTTGTCAAATGGGAACCATAGAACAATTCGTTACATGTGTCCGTCCATCTGCAGCTTATCTATGGTAAACGTTTTTAATAACTTTTTGCTATTGACCGAACCCTTTGAACTTTTTCATTTGCTAAATGACTTACTTGCCATATTTTCACCACACCGAAACAAAATTCTACGAAATATTATTTAGTCACAAATATATAGCCGATTACTTGGTAGCATTTTCAATATTAAATTAAAATGGTGACATAAAAAATCAATATGTTGTGCTCATAGATGTAATTAAAAAACGGTTTTTTCTTACATCATTGGTTGTGAAATGAATCGCTGCAAAATCAACTTCACGAAGTCTTGTATGCCCTACTCATAGAGTGTAATATCAACCCGCGTGCATGGAGGGGCGAGGCGGCCCGCGAGCTGAGGAGCAGGATGCGAAGATAAGCTCGCCTAGGACCGCCGGAGTTCCGCAGCGTTCAACTATGACAGAAACAATGCTTTCTGCATGTCGCATGCCTGCTTGCATGTCGCATGCCTGCTTGCATGTTGCATGCTTGTTTGCACGCTGCATGCCTGCTTGCATGCTGAAAATATGATAATTAAAACAATGGTATAATGAATGTTCAGAAACATAATACGTCGAACATTATATTATGTCATTTCGGCTAAGTGTTACTTCGTCAAAGAGTTCTTCGACCAAATGAAACGTTGGATTATCGAAAAAAATCGAATTGACAATAGCTCGATTGATACAGTAGCAGACGTGACTTCGATGAAGTAAAGTCAAAGTCAAAGTTAAAGTCAAAATATTTTATTCATATAGGTATCACTGATACACTTATGCACGTCATTTTTTGGCTAAGTAAAAAAAAAAACGAAACAATAATAGTTGAAAAGTTTTAGGTGAAATGAAATTCGGTTAAATATCCCAAGTAACCGTAAAAAAGTTGGGGTACCCAAGTAATGTATATCCTATTTCAGGTAGATAGACAGTTATGTTGGAAGGATTATTACGTGTATGTTCAGTTTTAAGGTGGCTGCATACGTAACGTGGGCAGGACGGGACGTGAATATACGTACGTGCCCCGTTCTCGTCCCGTACGTGCCTCCGTGTCGTATGCGCTATCGTTTACATTTTCTATGAAACGATGTTTCCAAAATTTCACGTCCCGTCCCGTACGGGGTAAAAAAACGTTACATATGCATCGACCTTTAGGCTTGAAGCTACAAGCTTTAGAGACTGAAAACGGACGCAGGCGGAGGCGGTCCGCCCGGCTATTTTAGTAGTCAATGGATTCGTATCGATTGGAATACAATTAACTGGGTCGTGATTTCAAATGAACTGCAAGACTTAAATTATTCACATGATAAAGACAAATGTTTCGGTTGATCCAGTTTAAGTAGTAGAAAAAATTTAAGTTCAAATCAAATGTGTACTTTATTGCGTTGAGATAAACAGATAAAAACATGAGAGGTGTCAAGGGACACCCGGATGGAATGAATTTTCTTTCGATTTAAGTATTGTATTGTTGTACAGCGCCTGTTCAGACTTAAGATATTTAGTTTGATTAGTTGCGGATAGATGGCGTTAGTAAATTAATTCTGAATCACGCTATCAACTTATACTTGTAACATACGTAAGTTCAAGGAAACTATTAATTTTTTTGAATTTTCTCTGTATACTTAGTTTCATTTACCTTATATAGTTACGCAGTTTGTACAGCGCCATCTCTGTAAAACTTACTGAATCACTTCAAAAAAAGTGTCGTCATTCGTAAAATCAAAGTGTCGAAATTTTCCGTCTAGCCCCCTTTCACAACGCGCGATAAGGAACTTCGTTCCAATATAATATATAATGTTAGGATAGACATGCATATTAGACACGAAAATCCGCTTTTACACTCCCGGGAGGTTGTTATGTTAAAATCACGATTAATAGAGGACATTGAAAAATTAGGAGTCAAACGTATTGTGCTTAAATGACCACATAGTACTTTTGTTACCATTCTTGGCCTTATTTTTGGTCAATAAAACTTACATTTAGCAGTGAAACTTCGATTCTGTTAATGCACCTAGTCGAAGCCATAAAAGTACCAGTAAAATTTCCATACTACTTACTCACATGTTATTTTGTTCCCAGGTTCATCAATAATAGAGTATAAGGACGTAGAAGAAAACGAGGTTCTAGAACCACCCAGAGTAAAGCTGAAAACAGAGTGGACGGAACAGCTGACGTCACGATTGACAATCGAGAAACTTCTACCAACTGACAGCGGGAACTACAGCTGTGTGCCTACAATGGCAGATGCCGCTTCTGTTAACGTTCATGTTATAAATGGTAATGTTCTTTCTCTTTCTATCTAAAACTGTCAGACAGAGAGCGTATTGGGGCGTGATCACATTTCGTGTCGATTGCGTGTTCTTGGCGTGCAAATTAGTATGACAATATATGAGAGACTTCTTCTTTCTCCTTCTTTCTAAAGGCTTCAGACAAAGAGCGAGGCGGGGCTTGATCACGTTGCGTGTCGATAGCGTGTCCTTAGCTTGCGAATACAGTGGAAGACGCCACGCGAAGCTTAGCGTGACGGTTTGTTGTGTAATAACTATTTTAGAAACAAGAACATTACAGAATCGCACCCTACCTCATTCTTCATTTGACCCGGCCTAAGCAAGGTGGTACAGAGTCCAGAAAAGTCCAACAGAAGGGCTGTGGTGTTACAATCTTGATCGTTGTCCAGCAAACTTTGTTTGACTAGGGGACAAGTTGTGCCCTTATCCAACGAGGATAATACTCCAGCTCTCTTTTTTCTTTATAGTTTAAATGATGCTTTTTCCGAATTTTCTGAAATTTTAAAGACATACCCAATTTATTATAACTTGATGGAAAAAGCTCCGCCCCCCGCACTCCCTGTCATAGGGGGCTTAGCCCCCCGTGATTTCCTCCACCATTCATCTTTTTTGCCTATGTCTAAAATGTTGGTTTGTTGTAAAATCCGTGGCTGAGTTCGTAAAATAGGTGGTAATGTATAAATCAGTGGGACAGGTAAAAACAAATTGTTGTTCTTTATTTGACTCTTTGATTGGAATATTCAGGTGGCATTTAAAAAGTATTTAGAAGCCTTCTCATTTTCCCGTGTGACTTAGTTATAAAATCAGTTTGGTTTCCGTGGCCAAAAAAATTTTGGCTTGACTTATTCGTATATTTCGCCATAATATACTATGCATAAAGACAGTTAAATATTTTTTTCGCTTTTATTAATACAAAAATACGAATTTCCATACACAAAATATTTTTCAAGTATACTGCGAAACATCCAATTTGTATGCACTTAAATTATGACAAATTTAAATTTCAGAATGCTTATAACATGAAGCATTAAAATAAAAAATACATGTAATTGCCTCGTGGCAAATATGATGTTGTTACGTAAATTTACTCTTTTATAATTAAATGTATCACAAACACATGACATACGAGTACGTATAATCTAGAACATCAGTTGTTGGTTTAATAGAAAGAAATAATATTGCAGGTTCCCAGAAAATCTTGCTTCTATAATGGGATGATTGAATGCTAGACCAACACATAACAGTCGTTGTTGGAACAATAAAGAATAAATAAAGTAATAAATAGAATACTATTAATAATAATTGTTCTCCTATGATAAATCCTCTGTCCAATCTTATTTATTAACACACACAATCAGACACGTACATATTTTTTCGCTGGATAAAAATTAAAATAAAAGGTCTTATAAAATCTCTGCGTTATAAAATCTCTCATATTAATTCCTGGGATTGATATTGAAAAAATTATATACCTAGCGAGACAAGAAATATAAAAAAGTAGTTAAGTTGCAGTGCTCTATTAATATAATTAGTTACTCGGTTTATAAAATAAACCATAGAAAACGTTGATGTCTATTCGCTGGAAGGACTAGTAAAATACGCTCATCATAAAATATTAAGTGAATTCTTAATATTATATTGAGGGTTATAAAACACAGTAATACGTAAAAATAGTATTATTTTTAAAGTGAAAATTTTGGCATGGATTTTCCTAAAATGCATAGCCAGAGGCATAGAAAGATTTTTCAAGGAAGGAACTATTTTTTATTTTTTTGTGCTAACTCACGTTGCCTTTCTTAAGATCTAATGCCCCTTGTCTGGTATAATTTCTTTCGAAGATTAAAATGGCAGCGTCATTGTTTGGACGACATAGTTGATGGGTTACTTGATGGGCACCAATATAGAAAATTTCAAGTACGCACAACAATATAAACACGCCTATCTAGTACATATCTATAGATCATGGCACACATATAACATTTCAATCTCGGTGTTATGTTTCCCATGCTAAACGTATATTCAATCAGGGCTTTCTTGCTAACAGAAACCATAAAAATGATAAGGTCGTTAGTCAAGTCAAATGGCAGCTTATAGTATTCTGTAGGGTTCAATGCAATTCGACCGCCAAGCACTATATTGTAGTAGTGAAGGGATAGTAAAATTATATTCCGCGATGGATACCTACGTGTTTCGCCATTAATAAGCAAATAATAAAATAATGATGTGGTGAAGTGAGAATAAAAATCAGAGATTTGAATGTACTAATACAAATACACCCAAAAATAATATTTGTCTATACAGGTTGAATTTTTAAAGTGTGCGTGGATGGCGAAATTCGAAACTTTAAGGAATAGTGAAAAATGATCAAAAGAGTCTCGGGGACGATTTTGATGAAAACTAAAACTGCATCATTATTGAAAAATTAATATTCCTGGTCAAGAATCAAACCCGTTGATTTTGAAAAAAACTCACCCTGTATTATTACACCATTCGATAGTGATGTTATTAATGATTAAACTCTGGGAAGTAATGACACATGAAAAATCTATGTTTCAGGCCAAGAAACTTAATAATCTGTACCTGATAGGTTGGTGAAATCATTTATTAAATTATTACTATGTGATCGATAAAAAAAAAATACTTGTCATCATTCTTTTAAAATTCTAATATATGAAATGGTTGATTCTAAGTATGAAACTGTCGTTAACAACGATTTAAGCGCCTTGAACTCATTCATCTGAGTTCCAGAAACATTAAATGAGCTTAAGATAATGAGACTATAATTAGAAATATTCATTAGTACAACAATGTACTAAATTAAGATTTGGTTCTGATGATTAATGAGAGGCTCGAAATTTTGTGAGTAGCACAAAGTGATCCATAATTGTTTTAAATTAATTCATTATATCTTTGCTTAGTGTAAATGTGTCGTGAGTGTTTATTCCAAAGATAATGTGTTATTAATATCTGCTTTAATCTGCGTATATTTATGTAATATATCAATAATTACCTTAATTAAACAGTATCTAATTCTAGTATCTTGAATTTTTGATGTCATGGAAATTAGAAATAACAAAGACCTTATTGCCACGGCGCTGTCTGGCTTCAACTCATTAATGGCCCACTAATAGGCACGGGTCTCTTGAGGAGGCCTAGAGCATACTCCACCACGATGCTCCAGTGCGGATTGGTGGAGGGGTTAGTGGCCAACCCGAGTGTCGGAAGTTTTTAAACCGCCCGAGGGCCTCCGACATGGCTTAACGACTGTTATCTTATGATAACAACCGGGACCGACGGCTCAAAGTGCCCTCCGAAGCACGGAAACGCTCAAGAATTTTTTGCCACTAGCGGTCACCCATCCAACTACCGACCGCGCCCGCTGTTTCTTAACTTTATCGATCACTTAGGATTGACTCAAGCCGCTGGGCTATGAGCGACGCTGTCTACTGTAGTCTAATGGAGGCCATACACGACCATGTGTACTTGCCAAGTCTACAGTTTAACTTGTCAAAGTAGTTTGACTTGACGCGCCATTATGAGATAACTATATGGTCAGATAGCTTACCGTGGTCATACACGATCAAGTGTACTGGATGCCGCGTCAAGTCCGTTTGACGCTTGATCAAGTACACATGATCGTGTATGGCCTCGATAAGGTTCATATTCAGTCAACAATTAATTAATTAAAGCAACATTTAATTCTTAAAATATTAAGTCTCATGTATTCTTGTAAACTTAATGTGTGTCTTGTTGGTTATCCATAAATAAATAAACAAAAAAAAATAACAATCTATAATATAATACATTTTGATCGTTAGATTCGAAGCGCTCATAGCCCTGCGGCTTGTGTCGATCCTAAGAGATCAACAAAGTTAAGCAAAACTGGGCGCAGCTGGTAGTTGGATGGGTGAGCGCTAGTGACAAACATTTCCTTAATGTTTCTATGCTACGTAAAGCCACCGCGAGGGTCCTGGTTGTTATCGTAAAAACAGTTTTTGAACCATGTCAGAGGACTTCGGGCGGTGTAAAAACTTTCGAAACTTTGGTTGGCCGCTAACCCCTCCACCAATCTGCACTGGGGCAGCGTGAAGTATGCTCCAGGACTCAGTAGCGATACTCAGTAGTGGACTATTAATGGTCTGAAGCCATTAGATTAGCTGAGTACTATCGGTTGACCTATGGCAAGTGTAGTAATATTTATTTATTTATTTATTTAACCTTTATTGACCACAATAAAATATCACGGTACAAATGGCGAGCTTAATGATTAGTGCATTAATATTCTTCGTTTATAAAATAATCTACTTTTTTAACAGGCGAGCATCCAGCAGCAATGCAGCATGGTAACGCAAACACAGCGTCACCTGGCGCCTTGTCTGTGAATCTCCTCATTTCTCTCTACTGCACCCTTGCAACATTCTATACGAGCTTCGTCGATGGCTTCAGATGAAAGTTGCATGACAGATCCAACCCTGGATTGAGTGTTTGAACGGTAAAACGTGAAGTGACATAGCGCTAGATTTTGGTGTAAGTTGTTTGTGAAAAATACTTTGATTTCCATTGACGGTTTTACGCGAAACAATAGTGATTCACAATTTCACACCTTTATTGACAGTGATAAACGAGCAATGTGAAACGAAACTTTTATAATTTCTATTTGTGATAGTAACGTTGTTACGAGTCACGTATGGATCTGATTGGCATTACTTGATTGAAATAGTTTTAAAAACTGATATGAATACGTTTGACGCAATACTAAAAACGTGTGTGTCTACAAAAGCAATAAATGTATTTGCTGCAATATCATTGTATGTACAAAGTAGTCTCTGTACATACAATGATATTGCGGACTCATTATAATGAATCATTAATTATTAATTGCCGACCTGTAATTGTCTACAGCTGTGGATTAAAATGTCCGAATATTACCGGCGAATTATTTATTCGTGAAAACACTTCGAATTCAACCAAGTTGAAGAAAAATCTGAAGTTTATGATTTGTAAATGCAAGCAATATTGATCAATAGATTGCAGACTGAGTTTGAGTGGCAATCAATAAATAATTTAGGATTGTAAACAATATTAAGTATACTTCATTATTACCTTTAGCTTTACATACGTTTACGCAACAATCACAGATCAATAAATAAGGATATTATTATTATTATTATCTTATTATATTATTATCATCATCTTATTTATTAATCTGTGGCAACAATAAATAAACTTACTGATCAAGTTTTAAGTTTAAGTCTATAGTCTATAGTTACATATTTTACTCCTAAGTTGATACTTAGAAGTAGAAATCCATGTTAAGTGTTAAAATTTTTCTTGTTACCACAAAAACTCAGTGTGTAATTAAGATTTGTAAGAAGGGACTAGAAAATGTATAATAATATTAATAAAATAAATGTCATTAATAAGAACTTTTTGATTTCGTTAAAATAATATTGAATGTTGAAAACTTTGATTGTAATGCCGAAAGCAAAATGTAGGTACAATTTCTTACTATTGTAATTTTGAAAGTTAATTATGAATGATTCAAAACTTAAATAGAAATGAGAACAATCTTACAATGTAACACAACTTTGAAACTGCTTTTATTGTACATAAAATATCCATTCACATTCGTAAAAGTGATGAAAGGTTCACAAAAATATATATTACAATTACAAATTAAGTAAAATTAACTAAAATTGAGTTCGATATTCGACCGGGGCCAATAAATATTATTTCTCAGTCTCTTTGTGTGTTGGTAGTTCTATGTTTATGCTATAGGGTTTTTTATGGAAATAGCCGCCAAACGAGCTGATGGTAA
Source organism: Thymelicus lineola (assembly GCA_963932265.1). NCBI lineage: Eukaryota > Metazoa > Arthropoda > Insecta > Lepidoptera > Hesperiidae > Thymelicus > Thymelicus lineola. The sequence continues at coordinate 6,080,091 of OZ010704.1, forward strand.
GTGGCTATCATCGCCCATGACAACAGCAACACCAAAGCATCATTGATGTAGTGCCAGCCAAGATAGGACAAGAGAAGAAAAGGAAAAAAAGAACTGCTATAGAGAAGAAAAAAAGCTCTTACTTCAGCCATTCCCGTTACTTCAAATTGATTGAAACAAAACAATCATTAAATATCGTCTTTATTACTTCATTTGATAAGTCCTTAGACAGTCACAATATCTACAATAATTCGTTCTTCAATAAAGGCCTGCGTTTATCCCCAAAATAATATTCGATCGCAACCTTCGTTACATTGACAGCATGAAGTATTCATTCGAATATAACGACATATTCACAGCATATTCGAAATACAACCCTTCATATTGCCATACATAGAACACGAAGTTCCAATCAAATATACATCGGTCTGGCATTACCGACGTACAGAAACGATCCCTTACACTCCATTTATTTCAGAGAAAGAGCGCGCATATAATTATCTTTTGAGGTTAAAATCGATCCAAGACATCAATACGGAAAGCGGGACGCTAAATGTTTATTAATGTCTAGGTTTTGACCCGATTACAGCTGCATGAGTTTGCAAATCGTTTGTCACATATTTCGTGGGCAGATATAAATTGGTTGAAAGTCCTGAGTTCTTTTGGCAGATTTTTTCATCAAATTTTGTCACATCAGTTAATCCCAAATAGCTCCAATGTCATGTCAAAACCGAGGTTTATAGGAGAGCGTTTTTAATTTTAAAACCACTCTAGAAAATAATTGTCTGTAAAATTATTTAAACTTCTTTTTCTATATTGCTTAGGGAGTTTATAGTACTATTTAAACATTTTTTTGTATTTTCCTGGAAAAACTAATAACTGTTTCTACGTTAACAGAAAATAAAAGCATGCCAAACATACCTTTTTATACGACGGAGGCAAGAAAATATTTTAAAAGTTAATATTTTTTTAAGATTCTTCAATTTAATTAATAAATTCTTGTGCTTGAGAAGCGTACCAGGCGTTATTTATGGAACTTATAATAACCACCAATAACGTTAAATCAGTTCAATTCATTCATATTACAAGACCGCTTTCGCACTGAGTGGCGCGCTTTTTTAAACCCCATACAAAGCGATACGTATTACATACCTATCCGCATCTACGGCACTTATTCTTTGTGATGACTATACTTGTTCTCTTATACGATTTGTAATATTGAAATACGTAATATTCAAAAATCTTATTTGAGTATAAGTGTATGGACAAATTAAAGCCATATGCAATAAAAAATGCTATTTTTGACATGTCTTCATATACGTAGGGTTCGTCGAAATGTACTCCACCACGTTGCTCCATTCTGAATCCATTCTGAATCCATCTTGCTAAGTATCGAAAGTTTTTATATATTCTCATAAAATATATTTGTTACCAAATTGGCGGATTATTCTGCATACCAATTTTATTTTTTAAACCATTTATTTTTTAAACATTTTAAAAAGATTTCCTAGCTTTTAAAAACTCAAAGTGAGAAAGTGTACCCACGTTTAATGGCCTTTTAAATCGGCAAAGCGGGTGTAAATAGACGTAATTAAATTTTAGATAGAAACTAAAATGGCGGCAAGCGGTATGCAGTGCTTGTTCATAAGTTGCGGCCTTTCAAAAAGTCCGCACCAGATGTGAGCTTTGAACAAGTAAACAGGTAAGGTAAATCGTTTGCCATTCGAATTGGACCCTCGGAGTTTTAACATTAAGCGACTTGTAACTGTATATAAATTTTACCTTTTTTCGGAGTAAAACCTGAAATATAACAATTTTTATTTGTCCCATAATAAATTTGGTAACTACTTTTATTGTTATTCTTATAAGAATATCTCATATATCTTCCTCATTTATTTCATGATCACTTAATTCTTTATCGTCACTTTTTGATTCGAGCATAGATATAGCTATTAATATAATATTAATAAGGGTTTTGATTAAACAAAAATAATAATTGTGAGTACAATTATTAGTACAGCATATACAATACATTTGTTAACATAATATTTTCCACATTATTGACTTGATCCAATTCGAGCTCCCAGTTATATCTATCCGAACAAGGCTAGTTTTATTACGATTGTAATCGGTAGCAAAAATCATTTTTTTATTCAATCAAATAAACACCTTTGTAATATTTTCAGCGAAAATATCAGACAATGTCCAGAAAGAGTTCCAGAAAATAAATTAATGATATAATATATTATAGTTTTTCTAAAAAGCAATTGATATTAAATCTAATAACCGATCAAGCCGTTTCAAATAAAAGGTATGTGATTGCTAAAATGTTTTTATCTGCGTTACCGTTTGCCGTTTTTATATTATAACCTTTTTGATCTCAATTCTTTCTTTTTTCTTCATTCTTTGTATTTGTATGGCCTCTTCGCAAACTATTTGGGCTCAAAGGCTTATTTGTTTCCGATTAATGTCTTTGATATTCTACTTTGATGTGATCTCACAATTTTCGTATTTTTATGTCTTAATGTTTCTTTAAAAAAAACAATGTTGTAGATAAATATATATAGTTTCAGGTACCTATGTGTTTTTGTTAGCAAAGCAGAAGCGTTAAGCAGCGATTTGTATTTAAGTAACAATAATTAACAAATAATTCCAAATACTGAATTTTATGATGTACTAAAATAATTTGATTGGTTACAATTTACACTGATCTTAGTCGAATTAAAAATACCTAATGGCCGATTTTTATACCCGATCTATCGCTTACTGTGGTTTATGATCCCGATTTTTATATTAATTTACATTTACATAATATGAAAAATTTTCGGAGTTACAGATCAATATCATGCATATAAATTATATTTATTGCAACTATACATAGTTATAAATGTTGTTACAACAGAACAGTATGATCTTTTATCGACAGTAAGTGATAGGTTATAGAAATTGATCGTTATTCCACCGACATTTTGTCATAACACATTTTAATGTCGTATTTATATTATGTTGTTATTAGAAGGCGATTGTAAATAGTTATATTTCAAAAGAAACTTTATATTAAAGAATTATCTTACGAATTTGAAAATAGCACAGAACACTTGAATGTTATTTGTAGTTGGTTTTAGACCAAATTTTAAAATAGATTCATTTAAATTAATATTTTCTTTAACGTGTAAGATAATTGTAAATAAATGAAATGTAAATATTAATATTAAAATTTAATACAATAGAAACTAATTTGTTGTACACGACACTTCGTTAGTTTTCTACAATTTGAATAATTTATTGTAATACATATTTGGACGACACAATAACGTATGAAGGTTTCGTTAATGTAGGAAAAAAGGGTTATGTAACAGACTTTAGGTTTAAGGTAAACTATGACAAATAAAGATAGTAAATATTTATTGTTTTGTTTGAATTTAACTTTTTCCAGAATTAACATAATTATGACACGTAAGTAAATGAACGCTGTCCAAACCTGTAGCAATTAAAAAAAGAAAACCTGTCAAATTTGACTGTGACAAAAAATATGGCGCGTAATTAGGGGCGTTGGACAGTACCGAATAAACAAAGTTAAAACTTTAATTAGCAATCAAATTAAAGTAAAAAGAGATGAACAAGTAATGAAATAGTTCGCTGAAAATGCAGTATGTCTGTGTCAAAAATCAGCCGTTTGGTGTAATGATATTTATGAGTAATCTAATGACAAATTCAAGTTTTGCCAAGTACCTTTAATGGTATGACATTTACTTTTTTCAATCCAATGAGTTGATGTATATTTTTATACAACGTGTTTCTGTGATTATATAGACTTCGGTCTGTTATTCTGATAATAAATAATTACGACGCAAATCACTAAAATTATTATTGTCAATCAGCTTAATATCGTCTATCTAAAATGTAATACGAGCAGAATATTCTTCGCCACTACGGAAATAATAATATAAATTGAACCAAAAGGTATACCTAATATCAGACAAAAACAACCAGTCAAAAAGACATTCGGTTGCTGACGACTTTTGTACCAACTAGGTCACGTCCATTTCAAAATTGCATTGTGGTACTTTATGCAAAATATAATCAAAATACCAACAACATTTTTGACCACTAGAGAAACTAGCTACTAACAAATTAAAAAAGCAAAGTTTGGACTCCAAACGCTACTTGAAACTTTAGCTGTTTCAACTTCTACTTTAATGAACGCTAAAACTTTTAAATTGAATAAAACTCCTATCGAACTACTCGATGGTTTTAAAAAAATATTTGTATACGATTTTCTTAAAATTAAGTATTTATTAATTTAAAATGCTCAATAACATTAATATTTAAAATATGGTAACAAATACTTTTATGTACAGTCAGCAAAAGAAGTATTCACGGCATGATTCTAAAACCTTATTAACTTTAATTTACACAGACTGTTAATTTGCAGTTAATTTCAAACGATATCTGTACAATTTTCACCGCAATTTAGGGGCCTTGTGTCAAACATGACCCATTTGATTTTAACGCCGGTCGCTGACATTTGCAGCGCAATGTGAATTTGCTTCCCAGCCTTCGGGTCAGAGTTATGGTTCTGAAAGGTACGAAATCTACCACTCTGTATTTAATCGACAGTGGAATAAGCCTTTAATATCAGTTATGTTGATTTAGTTATGATGATCACTTAAAGTCAACAAAGGTTATAAAGATTACAAATTTTCTTTTTTAGTTAGATTTAACCCATATTGAATTGCCGCATGTTACGATTAACTTGGTGCAAATCGCGCTTACTAAATGTGCGGTTATTTCATTGCCTGCCGTAGTTTCTTATAACTATAAAAACTTGAAGCTATCCTCTTTAAATTAAAATATCACTTTATAAAAAGTGAATAATCTGTATTTTTGGAACTGTAATTAACAAGTGTTTTTACATAAAATTTTACTTCTTAAAACTGAAAAATTATTAGGTTTACAAAAGGTACACATACACTTTTTTCTAAGTGTGTTGATTCCCTATATTTTAGTAAATTAAGATGACTAACGAATTCACCTTATTGTAAATATTGAAAGTTAAATAAACATTATATTTCTTTCTTTCCTGACAAAACAACATCTACAACTTTCACCGATGATATAAACTTTAATATTGCATGCTACGAATAAACTTTGTAGAACTTAAACATAAAAATATATATTCGAATATGTGCTTGTATCATGTCTTTCGTAACGACTGTAAAATAAATTTTAGTAGCTATTCATACAAGACAAATAGTGTGCTGGTGCAAAAGAGGGGTTAGATAAGGTGCGAGGGAAGTGTCCTTTAAATAAACTCGTTAAAAGGCAAATGTGACAATGCTTTGATGACCTACAAAACACTGCACTCCACCTTTGTTGTTTTTATAGTGCTTAGAAATGAATTTCATTCGAAATTTTATTTACCGACACATTTTGTCTGATAATTTTGCTCGACTGGCAAATATTGGTGAAATTTTGCTAGTACTTATTTTCATACTTTTCACTTTATTATCCTTGATATAAATAAATTCTTATTATGAGTCTTTATTTTTTTTTACTCTTGATGTATTTTAATACGGTAGATCTGATTGAGTTAGTATTTGAATTACATTTTTAAAATACTGCTTATTCATTAGCTTACATCCCGTTTGATACTGATGTAACTATACTGACGTGTACAGACGTACAGATTGGCAAATAAATAAATTAAGCGAGATCAAAAAATATGTAAAACTCTTCAAGTAAAATATAAATGTTTGCTCGACAAATATTTAAAACGGAACGCGAAATATTGCTTTAAACGCTTATAGCCCCTTTGCTTCGTAAATAGCTATGAATTGATTTATTCAAATGGATGGATTATCATCCACCCAGTTAAAACTGGAAACCCAGAATTAAGTAGAAACTCTAAGGGTGTAAGCATTCTCATCCATCCTGGAGGCCCCAAACTGAGAGCTATGCCAATATCAGCTGCTCATGATTCAAGCTGAATAATGCACCAGGATATGATGAACGGTCTCTGCTCTTAGAAGCCTCTGTTAACATTATCTATATTTAATTTCGATTTCAGTAGTTATTCAATATGATCGTGAGCGAACCACTTATCAATTTATCTTAACATTAATTAAACTTATAAATCTTTATTATTCTTAACTTATAAATCTTTTTAAACAACAAACTTAACGTCAAAATTTACATTTTTTATGATTCCAACCGAAAAAAAAACGTAACATGGAAGTCTTTTAGGATCACTCTTGTGTCTGTCCGCTTTTTACAGGCAATTTACTCCGAAACTACTGGACTAAATGAGTTGAAATTGGGTACTCAAGTGCTTTTTGTGATCCAAAGACGAAGGTACAAAGTAAACAACAGAATTTTGAAAAAAGTGGCATGTAAAATGAAAGGACTCGCTGTAAGGATCTCAAATAAATATATTTTTGTTATGGTTCTAAGACGACTTTAAAATGAAAATTGACAATTCACTCCACTCCCCTTATTTCCGGAACTACTGATGCTAGTATTAAAAAATAGTACAGAAAATAGTTCTTTACATAAATAATATTACAGGAACACCTATAACAAGTCTATGGTCTTAAAATATGGCAAAAATAATAAAATATATCGGTAAACACATAATCAATGTACGGAACCCTTTCCACGCGAGCTTAACTCGCATCAGTCTGGTTTATTTATGTTGGTTTGGTTGGTTTATGTTTCTCTTCAAATATCCAATTCAATTCATGTATTTAAAAACACCATAAGGTTATAATAAAAAACAAGTATTAAAAACGAAAAGTTTATCTAGACACGCGGCAGCGTGTCAAGCCAAGTTCAAGCAAAGGAACTGGCTAGCCAGCGCCGAGTGTAATATTACACGAACCACTTGGTGCCACTTTTGACCCTTTTATAACTCATAACCTCTTTAACGTAAACACATGAAACTACGTGTGTTTAATTATATCCATATGGACATGTAGAAGACCAAATTTCATGAAGCTAGCTCAAACGGTTACAAAGATATGAAGGTCAAAAAGTCGTAAATTTTAGCACTGACTGACTGACATATAGTACCTAAATCTAACCTACTTCCAGATAACCTAGAAGGATGAAATTTGGAATCCAGCTCGGTAATTGTGTGTAAGCGTAGGAAAAAATCAAAAAATTAAAAAAAGTCGAAAAGTAAGTGGTGTCCCCTTACAAAATTTGTATGGGACCGAAGCAGAGCCATCTAGCGGCAGTGAAAAGTTTCGGTCCCATACAAATCTTAGCCAACTCTCATTTGCATTGTGAGCCCGTTATGTCACACGTAAAACTCGCACTAAGGCCTCTGTGCACGCGGCCGGGGCTCAATATGACATACTTCAGCGCATGGAGTATTGAGGTAGAACGAGGGCCATCTCATATGAAGGGAAAGTTGAAAAAGTTTCCAGCTGTTTACAAAAAATAGAGGTTCCAATAATGGCCATTTCTAAATGGCGCTAGTGTGTGACAAATAGATATATGAAAGAAAGAAAGAAATTATTTATTTTGCTAAGCACTGCAACAAGTTATAAAATTTACACTAAATAAATAATTTACAAAATATTATAAGTTATAAAATCGATATAACCTGCTGCAGCACTGCTCAACAAAAAAGGTACGCACTCAGCATATGCCGCGGGCTCCCCCCTGGGGGTTGCCCGCCTTGTCGTGGCGAATGGGCTCAGTAACCGTGGACTGGTCACCCACGGTGAAGCTAAGAGGCAACCAGGGCTGGCCAGTTTGGGCCGCCGGTAGGCCCGAGGAGGGCGCTCCCAGCGGGCTGAACAAGTTTGCTGTGGACGCGCGTGGAGGTGGGACCGCAGAAGAAGAGGAGTGCCGCTATTACGGTGCGCCGTTCTCCCTATCATCTGCGGCCGTGGAGGGGTCGCAGGGGGAGAGGCGTGTTGGTATTACGGTGCGCCACTGCCCCTACCCCCTGCGAGCTGGCGGGGCCGTTCCGCCGAAACGGCACTGGTGGGGTCGCAGAAGAAGAGGCATGTCGGTATTACGGTGCGCCGCTTGCCCTATCCTCTGCGGCCGAGGTGTGGTCGGTAGAAGAACCACAGACCTAATCTTCCACCGGGTACCAGTTATCTGGTATCCATGGCCTCCTAGTAGCAAACTTGGGGGGAGTCTCCTACAGTACTGGTGGAGGCCGAGGGGGGAGGCGCACCTTACCATCTGGTACGCCCATCGTGGAGGGCTTTCGCGATGGAGCCGCTGGCGGGGTCGCGGATGTGTACGAAAGCGTTCCCGTAACCCCGTCACAAGGCAGCGAGAAGGAAGATGGGGGGGTTTTTAGTGGGTATACCGTGGATCTCATTAGCCTATACGAGAGTCCCACATCCACTCCCACAGTCCCACAGTCCACTCGGGTGTACCCCCTGCGCCCGGGTGGTATGCGTAATGCATTTTCCCCCCGGAGAAAAAAAAGGGTAACCACGGCTACTGATTTTCAGTACGACCTTTATTGTGTATATGTACATGGCTGTTGTAAACGGAGTGAAGTTTGCTGAGTTATGCCACCCTAATCAATTTCGCTAGTGTTCGTCAAATAGATATTCGAACATAGCTGTTGTAGACCGCACCGCAGCCCCACCCGTAATTTTACGCGTTTCCACCCATGAAACGTCAATTTAGACTCTAAGATTTGTGAACAGGGTATATTTTTATTTACAAAAAGTAATGATATCCCACCAAAAACATAAATGTAAAAAAGGAGAGCCAAGTTCAATACAAAAATTATGCTTGGCTGTGGGCTTCTCCGCAAAAAGAATGGAGATCTAAATGAGTGCCAAGTTCTATGCAAAATCTAAATATGTATTTATAGGAACAAAATAACATTATGAACAAGTATTAAACTCTATTTCTTTGCTTTATTGGATACCTATAACAATTGCTGTTATTTAAAAAAGTGAGATCTTAAAGTAGGTTACATTTGACTTGGCCAGTTTTCATTACATTAGTCATAAAAGTCAGTCTGATAAAAACTGGCCAAGTCAAATCTAACCTACTTTAAGATCTCACTTTTTTAAATAACAGCGATTGTTATAGGTATCCAATAAAGCAAAGAAATAGAGTTTAATACTTGTTCATAATGTTATTTTGTTCCTATAAATACATATTTAGATTTTGCATAGAACTTGGCACTCATTTAGATCTCCATTCTTTTTGCGGAGAAGCCCACAGCCAAGCATAATTTTTGTATTGAACTTGGCTCTCCTTTTTTACATTTATGTTTTTGGTGGGATTTAAATACACATAATTAAGTATTAAAACGTGTTCAGGTACCATATTAGAAATGCTAAAATATGCCTAAGAAAACATGCTAATTTTATTCTTAACATGCTCGTGTAAGCTAATTTCGTAGTCTCATATAAAATTATGATGATCTCTTAGCGATGAGCTTGTATGTTAGGTGAAACATAACCTAATTTTAGTATTCAAATTTCGTATACCATTACGAAAACTAAAAGAAAAATTTGTTTTATTTTGAGCGATGCATTCCCCTTTGGACGTGATAATGAGCATAACGATTAGCTGAAATATAAATTAAATATTTTATTAGTGTGAGTGCGATGGATTTAAAGCAGCGGGTTCGGTGACGGAGTTTAGCGAGGGGCCCAGCGAGCGGCCCGGCAAGGGCTCCTGTAAGGGTCTCAGATGATACCGTGCGGGTCACTTCGGTGTGTGACATCATTTCGCTGTCAGTAATTAGATTTTTACCCGACGGCCAAAGAAGGGTAAAAATATGCGTGAAGAACATGTGAAGAACGCGTATTTTTGTATGTGTGTAATATTCCTTATTACCTCGTATTTTCCAAACCGCTGAATGGATTTAAAAATTATATTATAATTAAGAAGGTATCGTTAGATTCGTCTTGATAACCAAGTGTTCTTAATCCTTCTATGGTGTAGTTGTTCAGTATTACTTTTAACAACATTCTAAGCTACTGGGCTTGTTTTTATTTAGTTTATTTTACGCAGTCGGGTTTTTTGTTATTTTTTAATATTTTTTTTCTGTTAAGTCATTGTTATAATTATTGTATACTTTTTTGACTATTAATTAAGGTGTACAATTAAATGCAATAAATAATACTTATACAAAATAAATTTGTATCCTTAACATCATCTCAAGATTTATCTGAAATTCGTTTTTTGCTAACTTAATTGTCATGTGCCGAGAACTATATTTTAGGATGGAGACCTATTTTCAAACCACTAACATATACTGCTAAAATACTTAACAGAAATACTCCCAGTAATACACCCATTTAGTATTTTAAACCACAATTGACTAGAGTTATCATTCACTCATTTAAACGATATTTATCACCGTCGTTTTGTTTGTAACAGACTATAAATCCGTTGGACAAATAACAATTAATGTAGCCTTAAACTTTATCGCTGCGAACGTTCTTTTGCACAAACATCCATACATAAACATTATTTTCATACGTAGTCATTTGTTCGCGGAAAGTAGGTCAAACGAGAGGATAGAGGTTGTTCATCATTTTCTGGTACCTTGTCTTGAAGGAATATAATAAGAATTGATTACAATACTTTTCGGAGTGTTTAATATGAGAAATACATTTGCAAAAATAATTAAAATTGATAAACATGTTATGTTAGAAAGATAAAAATTCTGATTTTAGCCGATGGTTTGACAGAAAAGTTTATTGCAACATATTTTTTTTGGAAAATCATCCCCTGAAAGCTAAAACTAGGGGATGAATTTTGTATGGAACTTCATCAATTTTGAAGTTAGAAATGTGTTATTGTGTATATAACTCATGGTTAATAAACAAAATTAGTAGTGACAAGTTTATTGGAAAATCAACCCCTAAAGGATTAAAGTAAGGGATAAAAGTTTTAAAGTGGTAAATGTGAAAAATTATGTATTAACTCGAAAAATTAAATGTTGTATAGAATATAAGATAGATGCTCATGGTAAGAAACAATGGAGAGGGAGAGGGAGAGGGAGAGTGAAAGGGAGAGGGAGTGAAAGTGGGAGAGGAAGAGTGAATTTAATAATCTCTGATTTCTTAAAACACAACGCAAATACAAGCTCTTCTAAAGACTTCAAAACCTAAATCGAGAAAATCCTTATTTTTTTCACTATACTAAAAATTTTATTGTTGTGTAAACAAAGCTTATTACTCGCTCCAAGTTTGAACAATAGCTGCCTGCGAATTCTAAAAGTTATTCAATTCGATTAGTTTTGAATTCGAAAGCTTAAGTTTGGTATGTAAAGTAGTTAACTCCAAAAATACTGTGTAAACGGTATAAACTTGAAAATTACTGAACGATACATCATCTTTATACGGAGTTTAACTTCATTGTAAGTTTGAATTAAAAAATAATTTGTTTTTAGGGTTTCGTACGAAAAAACGAAAAACGGAACCTTTCTAATATTACTCGTGCGTCTGGGCAGCCGCCGTTCACAGCTAACTTACTCCAGAACTACTGGACCAAATGAATTGAAATTTAGTACTCGTTTACATATTTGTAAGACGAAGACAAAAGTATAAAGTAAACAACTAAATTTTGAAAAAAAAATTATGAAATCAAAATTAAACTAAAACTGTTTTGCAACCCGTAATCGTGTGGTATGTCGAATGAAAGGGCTAGATGTAAGGATCTCAAATATATTTTTGCTATAGTTCAACAATGGATAGTTTTAAATTATTCAAAAAAGAAGTAAACGCGGTAATGACAGCCGATTAATAACAGCATGGTGTCAATGTGTGCGTGTGATACTTGTACGAAAAGAGGAGTTGGTATTACTATGGGTGCCTCACTGAATTTGTTGTTGACATTCCGTCTGGTTCTTTTTTATGTCTGTGGCGCCATCTTATAATGAACTATCTGTCTAGTTTAGTCTATGCATACAGGTGGATCATGGTCTGGAATAGATATAGGGCACTTACCCTTAGATATAGGATACCCGGAAAAGGCGGCAAAGCCACGGTAGAGCGCTAGTACTAGATAATATTTTGCTCTCGGGTCGTAGATATTTAACATTTCTAATTTTAAACCCACTGCAAAAAAGGAGGAAGTTATCAGTTCAACTGTATTTATTATGTTGTTTTCTCAGAACTTTTGACTGGGTGAACCGATTTTTATCACGCTCTTTTAATCGTAAGCTGGTGCTTGTCGCGTGATCCCACTTAAATTAAGCGAGATCTAACGAGTTTTT